>SKCR01044157.1:0-75834 GCA_019454045.1 Zanthoxylum bungeanum
ATGTATGCTTATAGTTGACACTGGTTTTGGCCAATTTGGAATATTCTCTAGGAAATTTTAAAGTCATTCTGCTTCTTCTTCTGCTTTGTCTAATGTATGAACTCATATTCCATAGTAGACCGGGCAATAAACGTTTGCCTCGAGGATTTCCATGACACGATTGTACCACCAAGTGTGAAAATAGATCCACTCGTGTATTTGGAATCCACTGTATTAGATATCCAATTAGCATATTATATCCCTCTAAAACAACATGATATCTTGTATAATGCATACCATATTTTGAAATTTCTCGCAGATACCTCAAAACTTTTATTATGGCTTTCCAGTGGTTATGTCATGGATTACTTGTATATCTGTTAAGCCTGTTTACAGCTTGAGCAATATCTGGTCGTGTGCAATTTGTAAGATATATCAGACTTCCGATGATTCTCGAGTACTACAATTGCGATATGCTTGAGCCATTATTCTTTGATAAAGGAAGAATTATATCCAAATGAGTTCTAGCCACATTTAGATCTCATTTATTATATTTCTCAAGTATTTTCTCAACACAATGAGTCTGAGATAATATATACCCCTATGAAGTTCTGAAAATCTTAATTCCTAAGATCATATCAGCTACTCCTAAATCTTTCATATCAAATTTGCTAGTCAATATTTTCTTGGTAGACAGTATCATCTCATGATTACTACCAATTATCAGCATATCGTCTACATAGAGACACACAGTGACATACCTTTTATGAGTTAATTTAGTGTATACACATATATCACACTCATTGATTTTGAATCCACTTGACAACATCGCTTTGTCAAATTTTTTCATGTAATTGTTTAGGTGCTTGTTTTAATCCGTATTAGGATTTTACAAGTTTGCACACCTTCTGTTCTTGTCCAGAAATATTGAGACCTTCTCGTTGTTAGATGTAAATTTCTTCATCCAATTCACCATTTAAGAATGTCGTCTTCACATCCTTTTGATGTATTTCAAGACCAAATATAGCTATTATGGCTATGAACATTCTTATTGACGTGATACCGGTCACTGATGAAAATGTGTCAAAGTAGTCAAGACCTTCTTTTTGTCTATAACCTTTTATGACAAGTCTAGCCTTGTACTTATCTATTGATTCATCTGGTTTCATCTTTCGTTTGAAAATCAATTTGTAGCCCAATACCTTACAATCTGGAGGAAGATCAACCAACTCTCAAATATGTTTTTGAAGGATAGAATCAATTGTAAGTGTTCCTAGAACATGCCAAGATCGTCTAAGACTGATCTGTGTGTGAATAAAATCAAAAGAGTTTCGGAAAATACTCACATTGATCAGATGAGTTCAAAACTTTTTATGCATTTCCGTGGAAGCTCCAAGCTTTCTTGAGTGTTTCCAACACTTGGGTGAGTTTCCATATCACCTTGATTCACTCCTTGATGTGTTAGCAAGGACAAAAATTGAAAGAAAAAAATTTCCCACCATAGAAGCATACATTCGGCCAAGAGGTAGAGAAAAGAGAGAGAAAAGTTTTTGTGTTATGTTTTTCCAAAAAAAAACAAAATTACCAATTATGCCTTGCAAAAAGTGGTATATCTTTTCCAAAAGAAAAATAAAGTCAAAGTGTGTTGGAGGGAAATTGGCAATTAATGCCTCCAACCACTTCCATCACTCAAGTTGACACTTGATAGACATGTGATGTAAGTTGGTGAGACCCACTTTAATTCAAAATTCAAGTGGCTTGCTCCACACACTTCGGGCTCGGGTTCGCTTAATCCGATTAAACGAATTTTCCGTCGCGACATAATTAAATCTAATTTAATAAAATAATAGTGCCTTGTAAAATTATTACGAAAGTCGCTCGCGAATTAATTTTAAATTAATTCATTCGCTTGAATTAAAATCCAATTTTAATTCTGCGTTGAAATCTAATTTCAATTAATATATCTGATATATTATTTTAGCCCAATTAAATAAATTAAATAGAAAAATCTAATTTAACTATTAAATTTATTTTGCCGATTAATTCCAAATTAATCGCGTTCTCTCTTCTCGACGAATTTAATCCCAGATAAATTCTCATCGTAATTAATCCCAGATTAATTCTTTCTCTTTTAATTAATCCCAGATTAATTCATTGCCGTAATTAATCCCAGATTAATTTTCTCTTTCATAATTAATCCTAGATTAATTTTCTGTTAGAGTCAAATCTCAACGGTGAATCTTCGAGAAGTGACCCAAGAGATCCCTGGATATGTTGGCAGTAAATACGGTCATCGGACTATCTGAATACGTGCGTACCCAGTACCACGTTCTTACCGATTTATAAGACATGGTTGGCTTCTAGCAAAGCACCGTGCCTACCCAATTCTCCAGAAATATTCTTTAAAGGAATATGTAATCTTTGTTAGGCGTAGTATACATAGTATTGTGCATTACGATCCAGTATCGGATGTCACATGCTAGGCCTCGGGCTGGAATTGTGTCTGCCCCGTACGAAGTATATATCGGATCTCTGGGAACTAGTCTCTATAATCGGATAATCATGACCTAGTCATATTGCCCCGATGACTGCAGTACTTAAAAGTACTAGTTCCGTATCCTATGTGATAATCATCTACATATGACTGAAGTGATACTTCCATCTTGACATCACACCCAATACACTACGATTCTCAGTATACCCAGAAGAGGCGTACACAGAACCTGTTAAAGCCCCGGACGACCAAAACCAAAGTATACTGATTGTCGCAAGTATTAGCGGTGCAAGTCTCAGGTTAAGACCAAATATACCTACCCTGATTCGGATTCCCATAGACACATAGTCATACTACCAATAGGAATCTGAAGGGTCTATCCATAGCGAAGCTGTTTCTTTACCATCGGTAAATAGAACCTCATATTACACTTGCATGAGTATCCAATACCCAGATATATGATAACTATGTCGTTACGCTTCCATAACACGCACAAGTGTAATACTAGCATATTCTGCATTATCGATGTCCAGTTCGATAATACTACGACTAGGGATATTTAATGATTAAACCTTAGTGGATTAATATTGTCATATATCTTAATAATCTGGTACTAATCATATGGACTTTTATCATATATATATCCAGGTAATCCAATTACAAATGATAAAAGAGCAATTTCCTTTGTCACATAGTTAATTTGTACAACAACGCCATGTTCTGTACAAATAGTGATGTTATGGGTCATAATTGTCCAACAATCTCCCACTTGGCCTATAGCCAATCACTCAAGTGTCTAACACCTGACTATGTACGGGTTGCTCAAATTTCTGCTGAGAAACAGCTTTCGTCAGCAGATTTACAATGTTATCATCTGATGCGTTTTATTCGATCACCACATCGCCACGATATATGATCCGACGAATCAGATGAAATAGTTGAAGTATATACTTGGATCATTGATGAGACCGTGGTTCCTTAGCCTGTGTTGTAGCCTAGCTCAGCTGCTAACAGAACTACTCCTAATTCAATTAGGAGCTGCCTCAGCTGCAGCAATGTTCCGCTTTTGTTATTTATTCGGCAACAGTATCTTGCTTGGAAGATTTCCAGCTCACTGTTTCGTTATTCAAACTAAATATGTACCCTTATTGCGACTTAAAGTCGTCTTTGTCGGTTTGGAAACTTGCAGCGGTGAACCTAGTCACCTTAAGTTCTCATTCTCCATAAATTAAGAAAGCATCCTTAGTTCGTCTAAGATACTCAAGGATGTTCTTTACATCAATCCAGTGACCATCACCTGTATTGGCCTCATAGTGTCTACATATGCTCAAAGTATATGAGACATCAGGTCACATACATTTCAAAAAACGTACGAACTCTGGGAGGGTTGTCAGCAGCTTTCTAGATCTATCCCAGTAGATCTTTATTCCTAGAATAAAGTCTGCTTCTCTCAGGTATTCCATGGAGAATTTTAATGAAAGCCAAGCTTTCACCGATTATTTTATGGGAATGTTATTGCTAAGAAGCAATACATCATCAACTTATAGGACATTCATTGTCAGTGCGCTCCTACTAACCTTCTTATATACACAAGAATCATATTCGTTTTGAATGAAATCATATACCATTATGATCTCATCAAAACGTTGGTTCCAAGAACGCTATGCTTGCTTCAATCCATAAATGGATCGATTTAACTTGCAAACCTTGTTTGCATGTTTTGGCACAACAAAGCCGTCAGGATGTTGTAAACATCTTCTAAAAGGTTTCCGTTAAGGAAAGCGGTTTTGACGTCCATTTGCCATATTTCATAAATGAAATATGCAGCATTAGCAAGTATTATCCAAATGGATTTAATCATGGCAACATGTGAAAAAAATTTGTCGTAGTCGACACTATGTCGTTGACGATATCCTTTCTGTACAAGCCTAGCTATGTACATTTATATGTTGCCATCCATGTATATATTCCTTAAAGACTCATATAGTACCAATAGGCACAATGCCTTATGGTACATCAACCAGTGTCCAAACTTAGTTGGTATACATGGAATCCATTTCGGACTTCATGGCACTTTGCCATAAAAAGAGTCGATACCTTGTATCACTTCCTCATACGTAGTCGGTTCTTCTTCCTCAATAAGATTGATATCTATATGAGGTGAGATCAGAAACCCATACCTCCCAGGTTATTTTCTGACTCTCTCCGACCTACGCGGTTCTTGTGTATTCGAAGATTATTGGTACAGTTTCATCCCTGATGAACTATTGGTGTTCCGTGAGGACTTGGTGCCTAGAATAGTATTACTCCGATTTTCATCGAGTTTTATTTTCCTCTCACTTACCACTGCATATAGGAATTCCTCTTAGGAAAACCGCATGGAGAGCAACAATTACATTGTTCTCTTGTGAGTTGTATAAGTACTATACTTTGGTTTCCCTAGGACAACCTACAAATAGACACTTATCCGATTTGGGTTCTAGTTTGGTATCATCCAAACATTCAATTATATGCCCAGCATACCCAAATCTTCAGGAATGAGAAACCCGGTTTCTTTCCTGTTTATATCTAATATGAAGTCTGTCTAACAGATTTTCATGGAACCTTATTCAAAATAAGTATTGCACTGTTTAATGTGTATCCTCAGAAGGAAATTGGTAGCTCAGAGCGACTCATCATTAACCTTACCATGTCCAACAAAGTTCGGTTTCTTTGTTCGGACACACCATCAAATTGAGGTGTCCCGGGAGGAGTCCACTGTGAAAGAATACCATACTCTTTCAAGTAATCTTGAAACTAATATCTTTAAGTATTTTACACTATGGTCCAACTGTAATGTCTTTAATACTTTTACCGGTCTGTTTTCTTACTTCGTGTCGAAACTCTTTGAATTACTCAAAAGTTTCTGACTTGTGTTTCATAAGATACACATAATCGTAACGCGATGCCACATCCGTAAAGGTTACGAAGTATTCATATTCACCTCTAGCCTAGCTAGACAAGGGCCCAGTTATGTCACAATGAACGAGGGCTAACAGATCGGTGGCACTTGCACTTTTTACCAAGTAAAAGGTGTTTTAGGCACTTTTCCTGATAAACTAGATTCGTAGACATTATTTGAATTAGAATCAAATTCGTCCTAGTATCCACTCTTCGAAAGTGTGGATATACGAGTCTTGTTAATGTGTCCCAGACAACAATGCCACATTTAAGTCTCAACGGATTTATAAAGTTTGAGCTTTTGTTTGTCATATTATATGTTTGAGATTCATTTATATTCTAAATATAAATACTGTTATTCACATCTAATGTTCTTATCTCAATATCATCTTTATAAACAAAACACTTAGTGTTCTTGAATATAAAGGTATATCTGCAACGAGTTAAACTAGATACAGAGATAATGTTCCTAGTCAAACTAGATATATTATAACAGTTTCCTAATTTAAGCACATTCCCAAAGGGCAGTTCCAAAACTTAGGTTTCTACGGCCAAAACAACGACTCTCGTCCCGTTTCCAACTCATAGGTCGATCTCATCTGAAGCCAGTCTCCTGCTAATCAGCAGATCCCACACATCAGTACTTATTTAAGTACCACATCCAATATCTAAAATCCAATTTTAAAACCAGCAGTGGACATGTTTATAACAAACATACTTGTAGCCGGACCCTTGTCCGTTTTCACTTCCTTCATGTCTGCCTTGTCCATACGACAGTCACGCTTCCAGTGACCCTGTTTGCCATAGTTTAGGCAGACATCTTGGGATATGTCCTTTGTCTTCCCATAAGACTGTGACGATTTAGCCTTGCCCTTTTCTTCACACCCCCAGAAGCCTTCGGCCAAGCCTTGACCTTCTGGGATGTTGAAGTAAGATGTGTCTTGCGCTTCTTGCCCTTTTGCAAGCTCTGGCTCTGTCTCCTTGAGCATAGTCATTAACTCTCCAAGAGTTATCTTTTGCAATCAATACTTCTAAGATCTAAGTATATATCTATGAAGATCCTTCAATTTCAATATCATACTATAAGGATCTAATCCTTAGTTCTGATGAAGAAATTAAAGAGTCTTTGCGGCAAGCATAACAGATTGAGCACTAAAGTTATCATCACGATGAGTCTTCCAAAGCTCATGCTCTACTATTTGCTCAACTCCGTGTTGGATAATTATGACCCCATAACATCACTATTTGTACAGGATATTGTGCAGTTGTACAAATTAATTATGTGACAAAGGAAATTGCTCTTTTATCATTTGTAATTGGATTACCTGGATATATAAATGATAAAAGTCATTATGATTAGTTCCGGATTAATAAGATATGAGACAGTGTTAATCCAAAAAGGTTTAATCATTAAATATCCCTAGTCGTAGTATTATCGAGACTGGACATCGATAATGTGGAATAGACTAGTATTACACTTGTGCGTGTTATGGAAGCGTAACGGCATAGTTCTCATATATTTGGGTATTGGATGCTCATGCAAGTGTAGTAGGAGGTTCTGTTTACCGATGGTACGGAAACAGCTTCGCTCTGGATAGACCCCTCGAAATCCCATTGGTAGTATGACTATGTGTCTATGGGAATCCGAATCAGGGTAGGTGTATTTGGTCTTAACCTGAGACTTGCATCGCTAATACATGCGACAATCAATATACTTTGGTTTTGGTCGTCCAGGGCTTTAACAGGTTCTGTGTACGCCTCTTCTGGGTATGTTGAGAATCGTAGTGTATTGGGTGTGATGTCAAGAATGAAGTATCACTTCAGTCATATGGAGATGATGATCACGCAGGGATACATAACTGGTACTCAAAGTGTTATAGCCATCGGGGAAGTATGACTAGGTCATGACTTTCCGATCATAAATAGACTAGTTGCTAGTAATCTGATATATGCTTCGTACGGGACAGACACAACTCCAGACCCAGGCCTTGCATGTGACATCCGATACTGGATCGTAATGCGCAATACTACGTATACTACATCTGACAAAGATCTTGTATTTCGTAGAAGAATATTTCTGGAGAATTGGGTAGGCACGGTACTTTGTTAGAGGCCAACCATGTCTTGTAAATTGGTAAATATGTGGTACCAGGTACGCACGTTTTCGGATAGTCCGATGACCGTATTTACTGCCAACATATCCAGGAATCTCTTGGGTCGCATCCCAAAGATTCACCGATGATGTTTGACTCGAACAATATTAATCTGGGATTAATTAAGAGAGAGAATATTAATCTGGGATTAATTAAGAGAGCGAATATTAATCTGGGATAAATTTAGAGAGAGAAAATTAATCTGGGATTAATTACAGCAAGAATTAATCTGGGATTAATTATCAGAGAATGAATTAATCTTGGATTAATTGCGTCGAGAATTTATCTGGGATTAAATTCGTCGAAATGAGAGAACGCGATTAATTTGGAATTAATCGGTAAAATAAATTTAATAGTTAAATTAGATTTTACTATTTATTTTTAATTGGGCTAAATAATATATTAGATTTATTAATTGAAATCGGATTTCAGCACGGAATTAAATTAGATTTTAATTCTAGCGAACGAATTAATTTGGAATTAATTCGTAAGCGACTTTAATAATAATCTTGCGAGGCATAATTATTTAATTAAATTGGATTTAATTATGTCGCGACAGAAAATTCGTTTAATCGGATTAAACGGATCCGAGCCCGAAATATGTTGAGCAAGTACACTTGAATTTTGAATATAAAGTGGGGCCCACTTCACTTACATCATTAGGCATTTTTTGGTGATAGATATGACTGATGGGTTTTGGTGGAATTTTATAAAACACTCAACATATTTAATTTTGGAATTAATTTTTCTCTCTCCATGCATTTGGCCGAATGGCCTTTAATGCTATTGGCCGAATGGCCACACAGAAAGAATCAAATGGCCTCTGTTCATTTTATTACTTTTGCTTTTAAAAGGAATTGCCTTTTGCTTTTTAAAGCTTAAAATGCTCTCTGACTTCTTGGATTTTAAGAAAAAAAAGAAATAAAAACAAGGCTTTTTGCTCTCTCTCTCTCAATTGGCAGATTGGCCTTGGAAGGTTGTTCTTGGAGAATCGGCCAAATGACCTTTAATCTCATTTGGCCGAATTGGCCACTGCATTTCTTTGGAAGATTTGGCCGATTGTTTCCCTCTCTCTCGGACAAATTTGTTTTTTCTTGGGAGATAAAATTTGTTCCATTTGTTCTTGCTAGCACGTAAGGGAGTCAAATGAAGGTGATAGGGATACCCACCCATGAGCTTGGAAGCTTCAACATCCATGGAAGTTTTGAACTCAACCGATCAATGTAAGTCTTCCGCAACTTATTTTTTATTTTTATTCACACACGAATCACGCTTAGAGATCCCGTGGCATATCTAGGACACTAACACTCCGGGCTTAGGCCCGAGAGGTTGCCCTATTAAATAGAGTAACTTTTCAACTCGCAAGACTATCCTGAGATTCTTTTCCCAATATGAAAATTTATGCCGTTAAAGAAATTTTTCACCTAGGATTATGTCCTTTGACGCTAATCTTTCAAGTCATCTTGATTGCTATAGTCCAACTATCCAATCAACGATTTCGGGTACAATCTAATGTAATGATTACTATAGTCTAACTATATAATTAACTACAATTTAATTGGTTAAATTCAAATATATTGATTACTATAATCCAATTATATAACCAACTATAAATGAAGTAATTTGAATACAGTCCAACTGTTCAATTAAAAAACCAATTGAATATTAATAATTAATGACGAAAAATGAAATGAGCGAGTATTAGCAAGTATCTACACAAAATTACAAATTTAATACTTGCCTCCCACTATTTTTCGGCGAGCCTCTAACCCTCTATGGAGTACTCGGGAAATCTAGTTTCCTAGTGGGCTAGGACCCCGTTAAATAACACACAACCTTGACTTTGGCCAACAAGTTGTATGAAACTTAAATAGGTAGATCTCTAAGATCAATTGGATCCCATCCAATTCCTAGATCCAGTAGGTGGACCTCCAAGTCCGAAACATATATCCAATATATGTCAATATATCCAATATATTGCCTAACTTTTTCCTCTGAATCAACTAAGCATTGGCTTTGGCTCAACAAGCTTAATGAAACCAGTTAAGTGTGACCCATTGACAGTGGGAAAGCTTCGTATCGAGGCCGATGAACAAGAAGTGACCTTGACTTTGGCCAACAAATCACAACTTGCCCAAGGCGTACGATATGGAACAAAGTCTTCATGATTCAAACACATCCGCGATGGACAAAGGTCTTGACTTTGGCCAACAAACCAATGCCAATCTTGGATCTTGAGAGAGAATCGCTCAATGGAAGGAAAAACGATTAATATAAAATGAGGGTTTTTGTCACAATTTGGCAACCAATTTATTATCTTCAATTAGGTCTCATCATACACCCTTAAGCATGCATTCTAAAAGCATAATAAGACGCGAATAAAATAATAATGATATTCGGATAGATATATAACAAACTTTGTTCCTAGAACAAATCTCTCTCTTTCATCTCTCTCGCTAGCACTATTCATACTTCTACCCATTTACATAATACTTCTAAAGAAACCTCATTTACATTGAGGGGAATTGATGAGAAGAGAAATACAATGAGAAAAGAGGTAATAGGCTGGACACGCAGGTCCAATTTAATAAATTCTAAATTTATTACAACAATTTCCAAAATTGCCATCACCCTTCTAATATCCATCTGATATACATTATTCATACATACATCCAAGTATTCACACAAAGCATGTTATCAATCAATCTCATCCAATTAATTAATCTTTGATTAATGACCATCCAATGTTCAAACAACGATATGATTTGCGTGAGTCAAACTCGTTTAATAATAAATACTCAAAGTAAGTATTCTTGAATTATATCGAACTACAATTTTAAATCCAATTTAAATTATATTCAATACTAATTCATATTTAATTCCAAATTAAATAATTACACTTTTAATAGTGTCTTTTAGACTTGGATTCCAAATCCAATCTTTATGGGTCTCAAATGCCCAATTAGTATCCAATACTATTTAATTAAAGTCCAATGGGCTTTTAATTAATTCTTTAGGCATGAGCTTTGGCAATTATGGGTCAAACCCAAGATGCCAAGGCCCAATTAGGAATCACCCTATGCCAAAAATCAATTTAGGCCCATTAGGTCCAATTAAAATTTTAAAGGCCCAATTATCAAGGCTCACGGCAAAGGCATACAAAAATCATTCAATTTGATTTCAATCTAATTAAATCAACATTCCATATTTCTATCATGCCATCAACACATCCAATTGTTAAATTTTAAAAATTAACCATGAGCATTCCTAGGGGTATACATTCGGCCAAGGCTAAGGAAATTGGGGATTTTGATCTAATCAATTTTTTTTCAATTCCTAAGATGTACAAATCCAATTCAACATCATCCAAGCTCAACCAAACCATCAATTTAAGAAAATATATACTCCAAGCATAAAATCTCAAATTTAAAGTCATGAACCCTAGAAATTCAAATCAAACTTAGATCGTTCTGATACCATTGTAAGTGTTCATAGAACATGCCAAGATCGTCTAAGAGTGATCTGTGTGTGAATAAAATCAAAAGAGGTACGGAAAATACTCACATTGATCGGATGAGTTCAAAACTTTTTATGCATTTCCGTGGAAGCTCCAAGCTTTCTTGAGTGTTTCCAACACTTGGGTGAGTTTCCCTGTCACATTGATTCACTCCTCGGTGTGCTAGCAAGAACAAAAATTGAAAGAAAAAATTTTCCCACCATGGAAGCATACATTCGGCCAAGAGGTAGAGAAAAGAGAGAGAAAAGTTTTTGTGTTATGGTTTTCAAAAAAACAAAAATACCAATTATGCCTTGCAAAAAGTGGTATATCTTTTCCAAAAGAAAAAATAAAGTCAAAGTGTGTTGGAGGGAAATTGGCAATTAATGCCTCCAACCACTTCCATCACTCAAGTTGACACTTGATAGACATATGATGTAAGTTGGTGGGACCCACTTTAATTCAAAATTCAAGTGGCTTGCTCCACACACTTCGGGCTCGGGTTCGCTTAATCCGATTAAACGAATTTTCTGTCGCGACATAATTAAATCCAATTTAATAAAATAATAGTGCCTCGTAAAATTATTACGAAAGTCGTTCGTGAATTAATTCTAAATTAATTCATTCGCTTGAATTAAAATCCAATTTTAATTCCGTGTTGAAATCTAATTTCAATTAATATATCCGATATATTATTTTAGCCAAATTAAATAAATTAAATAGAAAAATCCAATTTAACTATTAAATTTATTTTACCAATTAATTCTAAATTAATCGCGTTCTCTCTTCTCGACGAATTTAATCCCAGATAAATTCTCTTCGCAGTTAATCCCAGATTAATTCTTTCTCTTTTAATTAATCCCAGATTAATTCATTGTCGTAATTAATCCCAGATTAATTTTCTCTTTCATAATTAATCCCAGATTAATTTTATGTTCGAGACAAATCTCAACGGTGAATCTTCGGGAAGCGACCCAAGAGATCCCTGGATATGTTGGCAGTAAATACGATCATCGGACTATCCGAATACGTGAGTACCTGGTACCACGTTCTTACCGATTTATAAGATACGGTTAGCTTCTAGCAAAGCACCGTGCCAACCTAATTCTCCAGAAATATTCTTTAAAGGAATATGTAATCTTTGTCAGGCGTAGTATACGTAGTATTGCGCATTATGATCCAGTATCAGATGTCACATGCTAGGCATGGGGCTGGAATTGTGTCTGCCCCGTACGAAGCATATATCGGATCTCTGGTAACTAGTCTCTATAATCGGATAATCATGACCTAGTCATATTATCCCGATGACTGTAGTACTTAAGAGTACTAGTTTCGTATCCTATGTGATCATCATCTCCATATGACTGAAGTGATACTTCCATCTTGACATCACACCCAATACACTACGATTCTCAGTATACCCAGAGAGGCGTACACAAAACCTGTTAAAGCCCCGGATGACCAAAACCAAAGTATATTGATTGTCGCAAGTATTAGCGGTGCAAGTCTCAGGTTAAGACCAAATACACCTACCCTGATTCAGATTCCCATAGACACATAGTCATACTACCAATAGGATTCCGAGGGGTCTATCCAGAGCGAAGCTGTTTCTGTACCATCGGTAAACAGAACCTCCTATTACACTTGCATGAGTATCCAATACCCAGATATATGAGAACTATGTTGTTACGCTTCCATAACACGCACAAGTGTAATACTAGCATATTCTGCATTATCGATGTCCAGTCTCGATAATACTACGACTAAGGATATTTAATGATTAAACCTTAGTGGATTAATATTATCCCATATCTTATTAATCTGGTACTAATCATATGGACTTTTATCATTTATATATCCAGGTAATCCAATTACAAATGATAAAAGAGTAATTTCCTTTGTCACATAGTTAATTTGTACAACAACGTCATGTTCTGTACAAATAGTGATGTTATGGGTCATAATTGTCCAACATCAATCTCACTATTGATAGCCTATTTCCACAAAGATGCCTCCGAAGAAGACATTACTTTTTTTATAGCTCTAAGGCTCATTTTCTAAGCTCTTTTGCTACGTCTAGGTTCATTTTCCTCAATATTTTGCATGTGACTTGATTCTTGGTTAACTTGATTACTACTAGTAGCAGTATCTATGGTTCTTTTGAGAGATTTCATTTTTTATTTACAATGATATATACCAAGAATCGATACGCACTACTATTGTGAGCATATCCAATGAATATACAGTCAATAGTTTTTGGTCATATTCTAACCTTCTTAGGTTTAGGAACCATCATTTTGGCAAGACACCCTCACACTTTCAGATATTTGTAGGAAGGTGCATGACCTTTCCATAATTCATATGGTGTCATGTCCAGTCTTTTGTGAGGTAGCTTGTTCAGAACGTAGTTGGCGGAAAGCAAGACATCCTCCCACAAGTTCTGGGGTAAACCATAGCTTGTCAACATGGCATTCATCATTTCCTTCAATGTTCAGTTTTTGCATTCTGCAATCCCGTTTTGTTGGAGCGAATAAAGAGCAGTAGTTTTGTGAATAATTCCATGATTGGAAAAGAATTCACCGAATGGTGACACATATTCATCTCACATATCACTCCTGATTCTTTTGATTTTATTGTCATGTTAATTTTCAACTTCGTTCTTATAGTGTATAAAGCTCTCAATAGCTTCATTTTTGCTCATCTGCAAATACACATAACATAATCTTGTGTTATCATCGATAAAAGTGACAAAGTACTTTTTATTGTCTCTTGTTTGCACAACATTCATATCACACACATCGGTGTGTATAAGTTTCAAGGGTTCAGAACTTTGTTCTATGGAATGAAATGATGCTCTATTCATTTTTGCTTCAACACATACTTCACATTTATGTTGGTTATCAATTATAAATTTAGGTATGAGGTCCATGTTAATTAATTATGCATTGTATCATAATTAACATGCTCTAACCTCCCATGCAATACATTTTGTGACTCAATAATATAAGTAAAAGATGTAGTTTTATTATTAGTATCGTGTCGATTGACAGTTATTACATTGAACTTGAAAAGACACTCAGCGAGGTATCATTTTCCTACATAGGCATCATTTTTTGTCATTGCAAATTTGTCAGAAATAAATAAAAACTTAAAATCATTCTTGCTAATGAATGAACCTGAAACCGATTTCTTCCGAATATTAGGAACATGCAAAACATTCTTCAATATAAGCTCATTCTCGGATTTCATCTTCAGAACCATTATGTCTTGTCCATCCACTCTTGAGGTCGACGAGTTTCTCATAGTCAGATGATCGCCACCATCGATCTTCTGATATGAGGAAAATATTTTACCATCAGCATAATTATGACGAGTAGCCCCTGTGTCTACCCACTATTCTGTTAGACAGTAATGTCCCATAGCGTCACTATTTTGTAAATGATATTGTATTATTGTACAAAATTAACTATGTAGTAATGAAATTGCCTTTTACCGTTTTGTAATTTATTTACTTTGATATATAAATGGTAAAAGTCCCTATGATTAGTTCCGGATTGTGATGATATGAGACAGTATCAATCCATAAAGGTTTAATCATTAAATATCCCTAGTCGTAGTATTATCGAGATTGGACATCGATAATGCGGAATAGACTAGTACTACACTTGTGCATGTTGTGAGGGCACAACGGCATAGTTCTCATATATTTAAGTATTGGATACTTATGCAAGTGCGGTAGGAGGTTGTGTTTTACCGATAGTACGGAAAACAGCTTCGCTCTGGATAGACCCCGCGGAGTCCCATTGGTAGTATGTCTGCGTGTCTATGGGAGTCCGCTTCAGGGTAGGTGCATATGATCTTAACCTGAGATTTGCATCGCTAGTACTTACGACAATCGGTAAAATTTAGGTTTGGTGGTCCAGGGCTTTAACGAGTTCTGTGTATACCTCTTCTGGGTTTATCGAGAATCATAGTGTACTGGGTGTGATGTCAAGATGGAAGTATCACTTCAGACATATGGAGATGATGATCGCGAGGGATTCAGAACTAGTACTCTATAATGGTTGCAACCATCGGGATAATATGACTAGGTCAGGATTATCCGATTCAAAGAGACTGGTTGCTTGACATCCGATATGTGTTTCGGACGGGGCAGACACTTATCCAGCCCCAGCCCTAGCATGTGATTATCCGATACGAATTCGATATACACTATACTACGGTATACTACGCCTGTTATAGATCTAATATTCCAGTAAGAATATTTCTAGAGAATTGGGTAGGCATGGCGTTTTGCTAGAAGCTAACCTTGTCTTGTAAATCGGGGGAAAAACGTAGTACTTGGTACGTACGTGTTCGAATAGTTCGACAACCGGATTTACTGCCAACATATCTAGAGGTCTCTTGGGTCGCTTCCCGAAGATTCACCGATGACGTATGATTCAAACTCGATTAATCTTGGATTAATAAAGGAGAGACTTTATCTCGGATAAAGTACTGTATAAAGAGAGAGAACGATTAATTTAGAATTAAACGTAAATTATTATATTCGATATAATAAACGGAATTCGATTTCGACGCGAAATTGAAATTAGATTTTAATTCGGGCAAACGAATTAATTTAGAATTAATTCGTTAGCGACGTAAATAATAATTTCGCCAGGCGCAATTATTTATTTAAATTCGATTTAATTAACGTCGCGACGTAAGCTCGATATTTCAGAAATATCGAACCCGAACGCGTGAGTGCACGTGGGCCCACTTTCATTTGGAAACGTGTGGGGCCCACATGACACTTGTCATTATTTGCATTATTTAATCAAGATGCAATGCATGAAGATAGTGTACAAAGCACTCAAAGGTAATGCATGGAAATTGAGTGTTAGACACTCTAAGTCTTTGCATGGTTTGTGTTATATTTATATTATTATTTAATATAATTATGACATAAATATAAATTGATTTTTGAGACAAAAATCAATTACTTCTCTCCCTCTCTAATTACCGAAACTGTGACAGTTTCTTGGCTCTCCATTTTCAGGTTTTTGTTGCAAAAGCTTGAAGAATGTGTTTGTTTGGAACATAAAAACACATCTTTGGCTAGCACCATCAAGGGATCATACAAGGTGTTATGGGAAACTCATCTTAGAGCTTGGAAGGATCAACTAAAGCTTGGAGCTTCTCTTTTCTGCTTGGCCGAATTCCCCACTGCACAAAGGAGCAATTTTCGCTTCATCCATAGCAACCACATTTGGCTTTTGTGAGTATTGTTTCCGCCATTACTTCAATCGTTCATTCTTATATATATTCTTGCTTGTTTTGATCTTGGGGACATGGTTATTAGATTTCCAACAATGGTATCATTGAGCCTAAAAATGCATGCAAATATATTAGGATGTTATTTGGGGAAAATTGTTTGAAGCATGATTTGATGAGTTTGCTTGATTAAATATGCTTAGATGTATGTTAAATGGATTATACATCATCAATTTCATGGAAAATGAATTGGATTAATTTTTCCAACCCCAAAGTGGCTTGGCCGAATACATGCAAGCATGAGGACTAAATGATTTTTTAATTTTAAGACATTGGATGACTTGAAATAATATGGAGATGATCATTTGTGACTTGATTGGATTGAAAACGAAATCGGAACCATATTAATCACCTTGGCCGAATGCTTGATGATGATTAGGGACTTGATTTTTTGATTAAATAATGTTGGACATGTATTTAAGATAAAAATATGATTAATAGATTAATTTGATATTTTGGGAATATTGATTTAAAGGATTAATCATGACATACACTTTAATTAATTAAGTTATAAAATTTGGAATTTTAAAATTTAGTTAATTGGGCTTAAATTGGAATTGGGCCTAAAACTATTATATTTGGTCATAAATGGGCTTGGTTGGGCCAAGTAGATTTGGACCATTGGATTGGATCAAGGATGGGCCTAAATCACACCATTTAAGTCCCAATGTAATAAATGGGCTTTTATGTTTAATTGGGCCTTATGGGCTTGATATTGGTTTTATGGCAAATGAGGGTGATTCCTTATTGGGCTTGGAAATTGGGTTTGACCCACATTGACCAAGGCCCAAGCCTAATGAAATCAATAGAAAGCCCATCGGACTTTAATTAAACGGACATTAGATGTTAGTTGGGCTTTGAGACCCAATAGAACTAGATTTGGAATCTAAGTTATAAAAGCACAATAAAAGTGTATATATTTAATTTAGAATTAAATAATAGGATTAGTATTGAATACGACTTAATTGGATTTAACGAGTAGTTCGATATAATTCGTGAATTCATACCATATGTATTTTTCTCAAAACGAGTTGGACTCGCGCAAATGCAAACAATTGTTTGAACATTGTATTGTCACCTAATAAAAGACTAATTAATTGGATTTGATTGGTTGTATAACATGCCTTGAATGAATGAATGAATGTGGATGTGTTGTATGAATAGTGCATATCGGATGGATATTAGAAGGGAAGGGTAATTTTAGAAATTATTGTAAATTTGGAATTTATAAATTGGACCTGCGTGTCCAGCCTTATCTCTTTATCTCTTTGTATTCTCTTCTCACCTAATTCCCCTCAATGTAAATGAGGTTTCTCTTATTGTATTATGTAATTGGGTAGAAGTAGAATAGTGCTAGCGGGGAGAGGAAAGGGAGTGATTTGTTCTAGGAACAAGTTGTTTATATATCCATCCGCATATCACTATTATTTTACTTTACGCGCTTTATGATGTTTTAGAAGCATGCTTAAGGGTGTATGATGATGAGACCTAACAAAGATAAATTAATTGGTTGCCAATTACGCGAAAAATCCCTCAAACAATATTAAGCGATTTTCCTTCCGTTGAATGATTCTTTCTCAAGATCCGAAATTGGCATTGGTTTGTTGGCCAAAGTCAAGACCTTTGTCAATTGAGGATGTGTTTGAATCATGAGAGTTTTGTTACACATCGGTGTCCTGTCCAAGTTGTGATTTGTTGGCCAAAGTCAAGATCACTTCTTGTCCATCGACATTGATTACGAGACTTTCCTTGTCAATGGGTCCCGCTTAACTGGAATCATTAGGTTTGTTGTGCCAAAGCCAAGGCTTAGTTGATTCAGAGGAAATGGTTAGGAAAATATATTGGATACATTGACGTATGTATTAGATATATATATGTTTCGGACTTGGATGTCCACCTACCGGATCTAGGAATTGGATGGGATCCAATTGATCTTCGAGATCTACCTAGTTAAATATCATACAACTTGTTGGCCAAAGTCAAGGTTGTGTGTTATTTAACGGGATCCTAGCCCACTAGGAAATTAGATTTCCCGAGTACTCAACAGAGGGTTAGAGACTTGTAGAAAATAGTGGGAGGCTAGTATTGAGTTTGCAATTTCATTCAGATACTTAGCTTTACGCGCTTACAAAATTTATTTCGTCAATTTTTTAACATTAGTTGGACTAATAAAATGTTATTTTTCTTGTAACAGTTTGACTGTACCCATTTTATCGTTAACTAGATAGTTGGACTATCGTAGTTAAGATGGCAAGCAAGGTAAATGTCCGAGACATCATCATGGGTGAAAATGTCTTTAAGGGGATAAACTTTGCTGATTGGGAAATGAACCTAAGGATAGTCCTTGGGGCAGAGAGGATACTGTATACGATTCAGAGACCTCTCGGGCCTAAGCCCACTGAGCCACTTGAGCTGGAGTTATGGAAAACTCACAGTGATGATTGTGACACGGCTCAGTCGATCATGCTTGCTTCAATGACTCAACACTTTCGTCGCCAAAATAGGGACTTGGATCCTTATAATATGATGGCAAGATTGCAAGATCTTCACCGCACTAATAAGCGGATGGCGAGGTACGAGTTAGTGAAGAAAATCTTTCGCTCCCGTATGACTGATGGTAGTTCTGTTGAGGTCCATGGGACTCAAATCATAGCCGATATTGATGAACTGGCTAATATGGGGATAGTCTTGGAGTCTGAGCTGGCTATAGATGTACTTCTACAGTCACTACCCGATACTTGGAAACAGATTGTCATCAACTACAAACTGATGAATTCGGATGACACTCTTGGAGAGTTGTTGTCAATTCTCAAGGAGTCAGAGAAAGAACTTCTGAAAGGCAACAAGCGCGAGGCGCACTTTGCAACAACATCTCAAACGCCGAAAGCTGGGCTCAAGGCAACTGGGGGTGTTAAGAAGAAGAAGCATAAGAACAAAGGCAAGGCCAAGTCAACAAAGGCTTCTGGGAAGCCAAGGGACAAGTCTCAAGATGTTTGCCTGAAATGCGGCAAGAGAGGTCACTGGAAGCGTGACTGCCGCATGAACAAGGGACATAAGGAGGACATACAGGCGGGCAAGGCTCCGGCCTCAGGTATGTTTGTTATTGAGATAAATATGACTACTTCTAGTCTTAATAAAAATTGGATTTTTGATTCTGGCTGTGGTTCTCATATTTGTACTGATGTGCAGGATCTGCATGATAGCAGGAGACTGGCTTCGGGGGAGGTAGATCTACGAGTTGGAAATGGAACTTCTGTTGCTGTTTTGGCCGTAGGCACTTTTGTTTTGGAACTGCCCTCGGGGCATGTACTTAAACTATATGACTGTTATTTTGTTCCTAGTTTAACTAGGAATATTATTTCTGTATCTTTGTTAACCCAAACTGGGTACACTTTTGTATTTAAAAACACCAGGTGTTATTTATATATGAATGATGCAGAAATTTGCAGTGCTGATGCAAATAATGGTCTTTATATTTTGAATATAAATGAATCTCCAAAATGTATAATAACAAACAAAAGGCTCAAAATGAGTAATCCAAAAGAAGAAACTTGAAACTTTTTGTGGCATTGTCGTCTGGGACACATCAACAAGACTCGCATATCCACACTTTCGAAGAGTGGGTACTTGGACGGATTTGATCCAAATTCATATGACGTCTGCGAATCTTGTTTATTAGGCAAAATGCCTAAATCACCTTTTAGTGGTAAAGGTGAACGCGCCACTGAACTGTTAGCCCTCGTTCATAGTGACGTTTGTGGGCCCATGTCTAGCCAGGCTAGAGGTGGATATCGATACTTCGTAACTTTACGGATGATGCATCACGTTATGGTTATGTGTATCTAATGATGCACAAGTCGGAAACTTTGAGAGAAATTCAAAGAGTTTCGACACGAAGTTGAAAAACAAACAGGCAAGAGTATTAAGACATTGCGGTCGGACCGTGGTGGTGAATACTTAAGTAATGAGTTTCAAGATTACTTGAAAGAATATGGTATTCTTTCACAATGGACTCCTCCTGGAACACCACAATTAAATGGTGTGTCTGAACGGAGAAACCGTACCTTGCTTGATATGGTAAGGTCGATGATGAGTCGCACTGAGCTGCCTATATCCTTCTGGGGACATGCATTAGAAAGTGCAATTCTTATTTTGAATAGGGTTCCGTCAAAGTCTGTTGAACAGACTCCGTATGAGATATGGACAGGAAAGAAACCAGGTTTCTCATTCCTGAAGATTTGGGGTTGCTGGGCATACGTCAAACGTTTGGAAGGTACCAAACTTGAACCCAAATCAGATAAATGCCTATTTGTTGGATATCCTAAGGAAACCAAAGGATATTACTTCTATAACCCAAAAGAGAACAAAGTATTTGTTGCTCTACATGCGGTTTTCCTTGAGAAGGAATTCCTAAATGCAGTGTTTAGTGGGAGGAAAGTAGAACTCGATGAAAGTCGTAGTGATACTGTTCCAGGCAATGAATCTAGAACGGAACATGAACAGTCCATCCAGGATGAGACTGAACCACAATCTTCAATTACACAGGACTACGTAGGTCGGAGAGAGTCAGGGTAATACCTGAGAGGTATGGATTCCTGATCTCACCTCATGTAGATATTAATCTTATTGAGGATACTGAACCGGCTACGTATGAGGAAGCGATACAGGGTATCGAATCCACTTTATGGCAAGATGCCATGAAGGCCGAAATGGATTCCATGTATACCAACCAAGTTTGGACACTGGTTGATGCACCAGAAGGCGTAAAGCCTATTGGATGCAAATGGGTCTTCAAGAAGAAGACAGACATGGATGGCAACGTTCAAACGTACAAAGCTAGGCTTGTAGCGAAGGGGTATCGTCAACAACTTGGAGTTGATTATGACGAAACTTTCTCACCCGTTGCCATGATTAAATCCATTCGGATAATGCTTGCAATAGCTGCATATTACGATTACGAAATATGGCAGATGGACGTTAAAACCGCTTTCCTTAACGGAAACCTGTTGGAGGATGTTTATATGCAACAACCTGACGGTTTTATCGCACCAAGACTTGCAAACAAGGTTTGTAAGTTAAATCGGTCCATTTATGGACTGAAGCAAGCATCGAGGTCATGGAACCAACGTTTTGATGAGGTCATAAAAGAATATGATTTCATTCAAAACGTAGATGATCCTTGTGTATATAAGAAGGTTAGTGGGAGTGCACTGACTTTTATTGTCCTTTATGTCGACGATGTATTGCTAATAGGCAATGACATTCCCATGTTAACGTCGGTGAAAGCTTGGCTTTCATTGAAATTCTCCATGAAAGATCTGGAGAAGCAGCTTTTATTCTAGGAATAAAGATCTACCGGGATAGATCTAGAAAGCTACTTGGACTCTCCCAGAGTACATATATTGATAAAGTGTTGAAGAGATTCAACATGGATCAGTCCAAGAAGGGACTGTTGCCAACATCACATGGCGTCTTTCTATCTAGGGATATGTGTCCTAAAACACAAGATGAGAGAGACAACATGAGTCGGACTCCGTTCGCCTCGGCAGTCGGATCGATCATGTATGCCATGATATGTACACGACCTGATGTGTCCTATGCTTTGAGCATGTGCAGTCGATATCAGGCCGATCCAGGACAGGATCACTGGATGGCGGTTAAGAATATCCTTAGGTATCTTAAAAGAACTAAGGATGTTTTCTTAATCTATGGAGATGGAGAACTTGAGGTATCTGGGTATACCGATGCAAGTTTCCAAACCGACAGAGACGACTTCAAGTCGCAAACCGGGTACATATTTTGCTTGAATAACGGAGCAGTGAGCTGGAAATCTTCCAAGCAAGATACTGTTGCCGATTCAACAACTGAAGCGGAGTACATTGCAGCAGCTGAAGCAGCAAAAGAGGCAGTTTGGATCCGAAAATTCCTAATGGATTAGGAGTAGTTCCGTTAGCAACTGAGCCCGTTCCATTGTATTGTGACAATAGCGGGGCTATAGCACAGGCTAAGGAACCAAGGTCTCATCAACGATCCAAACATGTTCTTCGACGATTCCATCTGATTCGAGAGATCATACATCGTGGCGATGTGAAGATCGAGAAGATCGCATCAGAGGATAATATTGCAGATCCGCTGACGAAGGCTATTCCTCGGGAAAAGTTTGAGCGACATGTACATAGTTCAGGTATTAGATGCTTGAGTGACTGGCTATAGGCCAAGTGGGAGATTGTTAGACAGTAATGTCCCATAGCGTCACTATTTTGTAAATGATATTGTATTATTGTACAAAATTAACTATGTAGTAATGAAATTGCCTTTTACCGTTTTGTAATTTATTTACTTTGATATATAAATGGTAAAAGTCCCTATGATTAGTTCCGGATTGTGATGATATGAGACAGTATCAATCCATAAAGGTTTAATCATTAAATATCCCTAGTCGTAGTATTATCGAGATTGGACATCGATAATGCGGAATAGACTAGTACTACTTGTGCATGTTGTGAGGGCACAACGGCATAGTTCTCATATATTTAAGTATTGGATACTTATGCAAGTGCGGTAGGAGGTTGTGTTTTACCGATAGTACGGAAAACAGCTTCGCTCTGGATAGACCCCGCGGAGTCCCATTGGTAGTATGTCTGCGTGTCTATGGGAGTCCGCTTCAGGGTAGGTGCATATGATCTTAACCTGAGATTTGCATCGCTAGTACTTACGACAATCGGTAAAATTTAGGTTTGGTGGTCCAGGGCTTTAACGAGTTCTGTGTATACCTCTTCTGGGTTATCGAGAATCGTAGTGTACTGGGTGTGATGTCAAGATGGAAGTATCACTTCAGACATATGGAGATGATGATCGCGAGGGATTCAGAACTAGTACTCTATAATGGTTGCAACCATCGGGATAATATGACTAGGTCAGGATTATCCGATTCAAAGAGACTGGTTGCTTGACATCCGATATGTGTTTCGGACGGGGCAGACACTTATCCAGCCCCAGCCTAGCATGTGATTCGATCCGAATTCGATATACACTATACTACGGTATACTACGCCTGTTATAGATCTAATATTCCAGTAAGAATATTTCTAGAGAATTGGGTAGGCATGGCGTTTTGCTAGAAGCTAACCTTGTCTTGTAAATCGTAAAAACGTAGTACTTGGTACGTACGTGTTCGAATAGTTCGACAACCGGATTTACTGCCAACATATCTAGAGGTCTCTTGGGTCGCTTCCCGAAGATTCACCGATGACGTATGATTCAAACTCGATTAATCTTGGATTAATAACGGAGAGACTTTATCTGGATAAAGTACTGTATAAAGAGAGAGAACGATTAATTTAGAATTAACGTAAAATTATTATATTCGATATAATAACGGAATTCGATTTCGACGCGAAATTGAAATTAGATTTTAATTCGGGCAAACGAATTAATTTAGAATTAATTCGTTAGCGACGTAAATAATAATTTCGCTAGGCGCAATTATTTATTTAAATTCGATTTAATTAACGTCGCGACGTAAGCTCGATATTTCGGAAATATCGAACCCGAACGCGTGAGTGCACGTGGGCCCACTTTCATTTGGAAACGTGTGGGGCCCACATGACACTTGTCATTATTTGCATTATTTAATCAAGATGCAATGCATGAAGATAGTGTACAAAGCACTCAAAGGTAATGCATGGAAATTGAGTGTTAGACACTCTAAGTCTTGCATGGTTTGTGTTATATTTATATTATTATTTAATATAATTATGACATAAAATAAATTGATTTTTGAGACAAAAATCAATTACTTCTCTCCCTCTCTAATTACCGAAACTGTGACAGTTTCTTGGCTCTCCATTTTCAGGTTTTTGTTGCAAAAGCTTGAAGAATTTGTGTTTGTTTGGAACATAAAGAACACATCTTGGCTAGCACCATCAAGGGATCATACAAGGTGTTATGGGAAACTCATCTTAGAGCTTGGAAGGATCAACTAAAGCTTGGAGCTTCTCTTTTCTGCTTGGCCGAATCCCCACTGCACAAAGGAGCAATTTTCGCTTCATCCATAGCAACCACATTTGGCTTTTGTGAGTATTGTTTCCGCCATTACTTCAATCTAGTTCATTCTTATATATATCTTGCTTGTTTTGATCTTGGGGACATGGTTATTAGATTTCCAACATATTCTCTCAGATTCCCAACCAAGTGGCTTATGTTACAATTACTGAGAGGTTCATCTATGAGATCTCATCAGTTAGTTGCTCATCCTCAGTGATGAGCTTCATTTTTCTTTTTCTTGTCATTGTCCTGAGACTTCTTGTTTTTGCAGTCATTTTCCATGTGACCGTTTTTCCCACAGATGTAGCATTTCCCCTTGAACTTCTTGTTTGCTTGGAAGAATAAACTCCACCGTTCTTTCTCTTGTTACCCTTTCCAACCTCGACGATGTTGGCCGTAGACTCCATAGTCTTGTAGCTAACCTTCTCGGACTTCCTATTATCCTATTCGATCCTCAATCGAACTCCAAGGTCTTCAAGACTCATTTGTTTCTTTCTGTGTTTCAGATAGCTCTTGAAGTCCTTCCATGATGGAGGTAACTTTTCAATAATTGTGGCAACTTGAAATGTCTCGCAGAATCTCATTCATTCTTCCAATATTTCATGAATGATCAACTGTAGTTCACCCAACAAAGACATCATTGTTCTTGAATCTACCATTTTATAGTCTATGAACCTACCCACGATAAATTTCTTTTGACCGGCATCCTCTATTTTATACTTCTTTTCAAGAGATTCCCATAGAATCTTCGCAGAAGCCATGCTTTGATACGCATTGTATAGGTTATTGTCAAGTCCTCTCAAGAGGTAGTTCTTGCACAAGAAGTCATTCGATGACTATGTCTCAACTCGTAGTTGCTTGGCTATTTCCGTTTCTCACTCTACATGACCCGAAGGATCTTTGAGATACTTAGCCAACTGTAGTGTTGTCAGATAGAATACATTTTTCTCTGCCACTATTTGAAGTTTTCTCCACCAAACTTATCTGGTTTTTCTCCATAAGCGACCGATACTGTGATATTTCCACTAGCCATGTGTAATTAGAAATGAAACAGTAATCAATCAGTCTACAAAAGATAAATCACACAACGATCAATCATATGATATTGTTTAAGTGTTACACTAAGAGTCCACATGTTGTTACTTGGATAGTTGTACCAAATAACACAAGTCCTTGAATTTATGACTAAGGTTTCTTATGATTAGTGAATAAAGAAAAATTCTCAGAGGACGAGGAGAGTCCGATGTAACAACTTATATCACTGCCCACTTAGGCTCTTATCGCATTGTTGACAGAATTTCCTTAATCACTTTCTCAATAGAATATCTTAGACGTTCAATATTAGTGTTACACTTCAATTCACTAGTATAACAATATTTCAAATATATGTATATATAAATATAACTTCAAACAAACTTGGATGGAATTACTTGTGTGTAATTACACTTTTAATTCTCAACCAAGTATGAAACAAACAATCAACAAATAATTTTCAACTTTATCACAATAAAAACTAGGTGTATGCTTGTGATAATTGAATACCCTAATATTAACTTAAACATATACTACCAAGTTTATAAAATTCAGTATATGATTTTACTAAGTTAACATTACTACATATATTATATAATGCCAATTCCATATCTATAACATGTATATCATATTATAATATAGATTAATCTAAGTCTGTGTTATTATTTTTTAAATCTAAAAAATTTAGGATTAACTTGCGAGTGACAAGTTTGTTCAGCCGTTCGAACGAAACTTTCCAATGAGTTCACGTTCGTGCAGCATTTGAATAAGCATTCAAACGAAATTTTCCAAAGGAATTGCGTTCGAGTTGCATTTGAAAACGTGTTCGAACGTTCCTTTCCATAAGGCTGACGTTTGAGTTGTGTTTAAAGACGCGTTCGAACGAAACTATGTAAAATAGAATTTTTTGCCTACGCATTCGTCGGGCGTTCGAACGCCTATGCATATTTTTCATGCATATAATACGTTTTCCAGGAAGAAGATAATTAAATACATGCAAAACATATTTAACAACACATATAAATTAATAAGTCCTTAAGATTTTTGGTCTATATGTGTTATTAAATCAAATTAACAAGCACCATTCAATTAATTTTATACTAACATACCAAAACAGAACATAAACCATGAAACTTAGAAAAATCTGGAAAAATATTGAAGATGATTAAAAACTTGATCTAAGTCGAGTTGCCTATGTCTTTAAGAACTTATTAGCCCCGCCACGGTGCTCTACAGATGTCTTGTGGCTAACGTTCTCTTAGGATTACTTGGTTGTTTTTTATATAAGGGGCACTCCTTTCTCCAAGAACCTGAACAACGACAAATGGTGGAAACTCTCTCTATGAATTAACTCTCTAAAAAATGTATATATTATGAATGTTTTTAGATGATCTTCAAGTGAATACAAGACCCCATTTTTATAGGCATGCAATGGTGCCTTTGTGGGAACCCTTTGGTTTATGGTGTAACCATTCTAAGGGTTATACCTCTTCCTAATGCCTTATAAAGTCTAGAGACACATCCCTTCATTTTAGAGGCCATGTCTCTTTATCCTTGTGCCTTTCCCATAAGGCATTTCTTAATGGACACGTCTCTCCTACATTTATACTATATATTTGAGAATTTCTTACATTTTGTATTGATGGAGTATGTAGAATAATATGCATGTTAGAGTTTGAAATTATTATATAATTTAGGTTTAAAAGTATACCAATTTCCAAATTTTTTTAAATATGGAAAATTGATAATTTTTTTACACAATTTTAAATATAAATAATTATACACAAGATGAATAATGAACAACCATATTTGTGCTAATTGATTTCCTTCCCCTTTTCTCTCTAGATAACCAAAATCTTATCTTATTTTGTTTTTCTACCACCGACCACAGCCTTTTTGTGGTCTGGGATAGCCCTTCGACTTCCCTCAATGGAAACTCTTCCCCCATTCCTCTCCTCCACATCCCTTATTTCCCCTGTTTTTTAATTCTTTTCTCATTTCTTCATCCTTTTTCTTTCTTTTTCTCCATTTTCTACCCTCCGTTTTTTTTTTCTTTCTCCAGGTCTATTATTCATGTCTTCTTCTTCCCCATCTTCTGTTTCTTTTTCTTTTTTTTTTTTTTTTTTATTTTATTTTATGTACAATATGTGTATCATGTTGGTTCACTTCTATTTAAAAGTATATAGTCACTGACTTTGCACTAAGCTAAGGTGGAGACATGTCGATCTCGTAATTTCTCATGTACCTAAGTAGTTTAAGGTGTTAATAGATATTTCCGTTGGTTCTGAAACATAATACATATATTGTTTTTACTCTTGTTAGGTTTTATCCTAACAATTTTAGGATATCATAAGGTTGTATTCGAGCTATTATGATCGTGTAATTACATTCTTGTGATGTCTTTATATATGATTAAATTTCATCTTAAAAAAATGTAAAAAATTATACACTTTTATAATATAGAATTGAAAATTAATAATTTAAAAAATGTTGTAAAAAATTTTGGAATTTTCCGCTAAAATTAATTCTTTAAAAAAATTAACCCGGGGTTTGGAAAATATCCGAGACAAATCCGGGCTTCAATGATTAGCCCAGTCCAGCCCATAACAGTAATGGGCTCGGGGGGGCATGTTCAATTTTCAAGTGTGACTGCGGCGGCGTATTGTGATGAGTTCGATTATCAATTATGTCTGCGGTTGGCAGTCACTAATAAGAATCAATAAAGGTCAGTTATCAAATTAGAGACTACTCTCAATCATTTCTTTAGGATAATGGCGTCACCGTCCGATCAGAAGGCCACCGTAATCGACGGTAAAGCCGTCGCTCAGACAATCCGATCTGAAATCGCCGAAGAAGTCCGCCTTCTTTCTCAAAAATACGGCAAGGTACTCCTCCTATCCGTTGATTTATCAAATTAATTAAAGTCTCGTGATTTGTAATTGTGAGAAGCATGATTTAGTAGTGAAAGTAATTTTAATTTTTTTTTAAAAATTTTGGGGCGTAATCTGGTTCAGGTGCCTGGACTGGCAGTAGTAATTGTAGGCAACAGGAAGGATTCTCAAAGCTATGTGAATATGAAGAGAAAGGCTTGTGCTGAAGTTGGGATCAAGTCATTTGACATAGATCTTCCTGAGCATGTATCTGAGTCTGACCTTATCAGCAAGGTTCATGAGCTTAACGCAATGCCTGATGTGCACGGTTGGTTTGTCGTTTTATATGCTACAATTTTTTTGCTGTGGTTAACAAACGGTGCTCCTTATAATTTTGTTTTATGTTAAAAAATGATTGCGGTGCGGTTTTTTAATATTTTGATGGGATAAAAGGTATAACATTAGTTTTTGCAAAGTTCAGTTTTTAAAAGAAATCAGTTTGGTCATCGCAATTTTTCATCTCATTACAGGTCAAACCACATTAACAAACCGAGTCTTAAATTATGTGTTTCGCAATTGATAGAAATATAGAAATTTAAACTGTGTTTTTGCAATTGGTAGGAATATTGGTTCAGCTTCCATTGCCGAAGCATATAAATGAAGAGAAAGTTTTAGGTGAAATCAGCCTTGCAAAAGATGTAGATGGGTTTCATCCTTTGAACATCGGCAAGCTTGCAATGAAAGGCAGAGACCCTCTGTTCCTTCCTTGCACCCCCAAGGCAATATACTCTTGCTTTGTTGGTCAAGAGATAATATGGAAATGAGTATTGGGTTTGATCATTTTGTTCTGTTTTCTGAGGTCAGTGTTTTCTCTGCAGGGATGTCTTGAACTTCTGAAACGAAGTGGTGTAACAATAAAGGGTAAAAAGGCAGTTGTTGTGGGTCGAAGTAACATTGTTGGACTGCCGGTTTCATTACTGCTGCTGAAAGCGGATGCTACTGTTACCATCGTCCATTCTTATACTCCTGATCCTGAAACCATCATTCGTGAAGCTGATATTGTAATTGCAGCGGCAGGACAAGCAATGATGGTAACATAGCACTTCAGTGTAATCCTTGTTTGTCTAATCTTAAATCTTCCAGCTCCAGTTTATATATCGGCTTAGTTTTGCTTATTGAGGTGTTTAAAACTGAATTACTATGATAATGTTGAAGAAGTCATTCATTAATTGAGGGCTCCATGCTATTGAATAATTTTCCCTCACTATTGTTTGTTCATTGAAAGAATGTTGTTAACTTGGTGGAGATACTAGGTTTTGTGTTTTAAACTTGTTTTCTTAACTTGCAGATCAAGGGAAGTTGGATCAAACCTGGTGCTGCAGTGATTGATGTTGGAACAAATGCTGTCGATGACGCAACTAAGAAGTCAGGCTATAGGTTAGTGGGAGATGTAGATTTCCATGAAGCATGTGGTGTAGCTGGATGTATAACTCCTGTTCCGGGTGGTGTGGGTCCAATGACTGTTGCTATGCTACTCAGGAATACCTTGGATGGTGCAAAGCGCGTGATCGAGCAGTAAACCCCTTGTCTTTGTTCATTACTTCATCACTCAATTCTCTTGTGGTTCTGTTTGAAAACATTTTCATGTAACATGCTTAATAATTTACTATACAAGGGAAGAGGTTCCTGAGCTGTGGTTCAACTCAAGCGGCCTCATCTTTGCAGTAAAAATTCTTACATCCTTGTTTCCTTTTCTTGCTATATTTGCATCAACCCTAGGGCATTTAAGTATTTAACTGAAAGATATCACCACCATTTTGTATATAATTTTGAGGACTACAAAGTGCTTCCTGTCACTGGCATTAGACTGAAGGGTTATTACCCTTACTTTGCCAAAGAGCGCTATCAAACTCTTCTTTGCTCAATTTCCCGACTTGCATTCAGAAATCAAAGTGCTAGCCGCCTTGTGTTCTTAGTCCCTTACCTTTGTTGCCAAGAAACACACGCCCGAATGTTCATGGATTTTTGTTTGACAGAAATACAAATTTGATTTTTCAAATGTTATTTAAAATTTAGGTTAAATTTATGAGTATATTTTCTTTACCTAAACTGTAGGATATCTATTCATATTCATTAGATGTCTAATCTCTTTGGAAGGCCAATATTGCTTTTTGTAGCATAATATTTACTGCTCAAGAGTTGCAGGGCATTTTTGCCCCCCTTTGATATTTTCGTAGAAAACAAATTATGGTGATATAGATCATAAAATAAATAGTGCTAGTATCTAGCTTTGCAAAACTCATGGATGTATATATTTGTTGTACAGGTGAAAGTCTATATGTAAACTTAAGGGTGATGTGTCATATTATCAATTTTTTTTTTTTTTTGAAATGTTGGAAATCACATCGTCAAATCATCTGATCCGAATTTAAGCGAACTGTATCAGGCTCTTACAAGCATATTATCAAAGTCGTATGGATTAAAATCATAAAATAAAATAAATTCACTATAAAATAAACCTATATATGAAGCTCTCAGGCATATCTTGTTTGAAAATTAAATGAAAGAAAACAGATTGTAGTATAATCGAGAACAGATAATTATTTTGAGGCGTGAATTACACTTCCCTCAAGGTAATTATTGTCCTCAATTTGTTGTCGGGTTAAAATAATGTACTGAGGATACATTAAAATCAAGAAATCACATATCAATATTTCTATGATTTCAGAGAGAATTTCAGAAAGTAGACAGAAAAAAAAAAGGAGAGATTGATGAACGTTTTGCAAGGAATTATTTTTAAATAAAATTGAAAAAATACGAACTAATAGTGTCACTTGAATTCCGATGGTTATATTTATTTAAGCCAATTGTTGCATTGTTTAAGTCCAAAAAAAAAAAGCATGGGCCCGAGAAAAGCCCGGCCCGGGTGTCTTCTGTTGGGGTTTTGGGCGAAGGGCGCGGCGGAAGAGCGTTTCGGGCGAAATCGTAATTTTAAAATTTTTTAAATTACCGAATGAATTATTCATATTTCACCTAAACATATTCATTCGATATCAAATAACGATATAAATAACTAAGAATCGTCGCGAAACTTTTACGAAAATATTTTTCCGAAAAAATGACATAAAACGCGTTTTTGACCGAACCGTCCACTCTATTCACATGAGGGCTGCCCAGGTCAGCCCCAATAGTATTAAGGCAGTTCATGGGCTGCCCGAAAAATGACAAATTCACTTTTTGGGCAGCCGTCACCCGGTTGGCTCAAAAGTCACATGGTAACGTCGTTTTTCACCGTTTTCGCTTATTTCAACTCCGAAACAATTTTCGGCAATTATTCCAACACCCACACACCCAATACATTCATAAGACATAGTTTTCATCACCATATGAACATTATTTCCAGTTCTGATCCAGAAGTAAAAATTATCAAATTTTCATGCTTTAATCCAACTTTTTCAACATTAATCAAATTAATCATAACACCAATCCAAGTCACCACAAATGAACCACCCAAGAACAATTCTAGGCATTACAAGAGTGGTCATAACACTCTAGAAATGCAACATTGTTGGACAATTATGACCCATAACATCACTATTTGTAAAAGACATTGTGTTTTTATACAAATTAACTATGTGACAAAGGAAATTGCTCTTTTATCATTTTGTAATTGGATTACTTGGATATATAAATGATAAAAGTCCATATGATTAGTACCAGATTAATAAGATATGAGACAGTATTAATCCACGAAAGTTTTAATCATTAAATATCCATAATCGTAGTATTATCGAGACTGGACATCGATAATGCGAAATAGACTAGTATTACAATTGTGCGCGTTATGGAAGCTTAACGGCATAATTCTCATATATTTAAGTATCGGATACTTATGCAAGTGTGATAAGAGGTTCTGTTAGCCGTTGGACCGGGAACAGTTTCGCTCTGGATAGTCCCCTCGGAATCTCATTGGTAGTATGACTATGTGTCTATGGGAATCTGAATCAGGGTAGGTGTATGTGGTCTTAACCTGAGACTTGCATCGCTAATACTTGCGACAATCAGTACGCTTTGGTTTTGGTCGTCCGGAGCTTTAACAGGTTCTGTTTACGCCTCTTCTGGGTTTATTGAGAATCGTAGTGTATTGGGTGTGATGTCAAGATGGAAGTATCACTTCAGTCATATGGAGACGATGATCACGCAGGGATACATAACTAGTACTCTTAAATGCTGCAGCTATCGGGATAGTATGACTAGGTCATGATTATCTGATTACAGAGACTAGTTGCTAGTGATCTGATATATGCTTCGTACGGGGCAAACACAATTCCAGCCCTAGGCCTAGCATGTGACATCCGATATTGGATCGTATTACGTAATACATAGTATAATATGCCTGATACAGATTATATATTCCTCGTTGAATATTTATGGAGAATTGGGTAGGCACGGTGCTTTGCTAGAAGCCAACCATGTATTGTAAATCGGTAAGAACGTGTTACAGGGTACGCACATGTTGGGATAGTTCGATGACTGTATTTACTACCAACATATCCAGGGATCTCTTGGGTCGCTTCCCAAAGATTCACCGATAACATTTGACTCGAACAGAATTAATTTGGGATTAATTACGGCAAGAATTAATCTGGGATTAATTGTGAAAGAGAAAAATAATTTGGGATTAATTACAGCAAGAATTTATCTGGGATTAAATTCGTCTAGAATAGAGAACGCGATTAATTTGGAATTAATCAGCAAAGTAAATTTAATAGTTAAATTAGATTTTACTATTTAATTTATTTAATTGGGCTAAAAATATATATCGGATATATTAAATTGAAATTTGATTTCAATATGGAATTAAAATTGGATTTTAATTCAAGCGAACGAATTAATTCGTAAGCGACTTTCGTAATAATTTTGCTAGGCATTATTATTTAATTAAATTGGATTTAATTACGTAGCGACGGAAAATTCGTTTAGTCGGATTAAACAAACCGGACCCAAAGTGTGTTGTGTAAGCCAACTTGAATTTGGAATTCATAATTGGGTGGGACCCACAACTCACATCACTTGTCAAAATTGTGATGGTGGTAGTTGGCAATAGTGTTTGAATTATTTAAAACACACAACAACATAAAATCAAGTCAACTTTTGGAAAGTTACTATTCATTCATCCTCTCCCTCTCTCTTGGCCGAACATGCTTCCTCTTCTCCCTGAATTTTTGTTGCAAAAATTCACCATTGCTAGCACTTTGAGAGTTAAAGAAAGGTGATAGGGAAACTCACCCTTGAGTCCAAGGAAATTTTTGAAATCTCCAAACCGATCAATGTAAGTATTCCGTAACTTATCTTGATATATTCACACACAAATCATGATTTAGAGATCATTGGCATGTCTAAGACACTAACAAACATATCATCAAATGGCCAAATTGAATCAATATTACACTAATATCATTCAATTTCACTTCACACATGCATCATGCCTTCAAATCCATCCACGAAAACAAAAAAAACCACAAATTATTATTAAAAGAAGAAATCCTAGAATCAATCTAGATTATCAAGAAACAAGAAACAAGTTTTCAAGCCTAGGGATATATAGAATTACCTTTAATTCTCCTATTTCCTTAAGCAATTTTCCTTGATTTTCTTCTTTTCTTTCCTTAAATCATCAAGTAATTTGAGAGTGTTTTGGTGAGTTCATTTTCGGCCAAGCTTCCCTCAAAATGAAGAAAACAAAATTTTCCAAATAAAAGAGAAGCTTAACCGACTTTGAAGGGTCATTTTGTAAAAATTAATTCAATTAATTAAATCAAACTTTATGTTAACAAAGCATATTTGCACACATAAAGTTTAATTAAATCATGTCATGTGTCACCAATAATAATTAAACATTTTTCATAACAATTATGAAAAAATTTATCAATTAATTATTCAAATATTTAATATTTAAATAATTAATTAATATAATTAATATAATTATTATTATATATGTTTTTTATTTACATTAAATAACAAATACATATATTAATGGCATGTGTCAAAATCTCATTTGACAATTAATTAATGCGTATCTAATCGAATTATGTATCAAATACAAATACACAATAATTACGATTGACCAAAATCCCCTAAAGCATGTGTTTTCGTTTAACCGATTAAACGATTCGAATTAACTCATTTAATCCGATGAAGTATTATGAATAATCTGTATTATTCATAACGTGTTGCCCAAGTGCTCAACGAGTACACTTCATATTGTGGGACTCTCTAAGTTTAGGTTTATCCGTCACGAAATCCAATTTCGTGTCCATAATTTACTCACTCATGAATTATGACGACCACGGATAATCTCGCTAAACTATGCAAGTCGATGTCATTGCATACGTATAATCGATCTGTCACAGGTTATCCATATTACACATGGGATATAGATAATAACGTCAAATTCTTTCGGTATAATATAGTCGACTTTTCAAATTTACGATCTTTAAATAACACTCGGAACTGATTTCTGAAGTTATACCACGGCCATGGATTTACTAGATCGTAAACACGTGTAGGATGCATATGCCCTGTACACAGGACTAACAGATTCTATCTTGATACGCACATGATATCATGAGCATCAGTCCACACCCAATGAGCAGGCGGAGGTCTGATCATGAATAGATCGGTGACATGACTACCATCAAAGTGTTGAGGATAACTCATATATCCAAAGTGGTATATCAAGTCGAATGACCACTATGCTCGCTCAACTCGAGAAGATTTCTATTGACGTTGATATACCATCTATTAGGAAATCTTTAGCGAGTCGTTCAGTGTTATCAAATAAACACCTACATGTCTATACGAGTCTCCCGAGACTCATGATTCATCAGGATAAACCATCGGACCAAGTCACGATATACGACATGTACTAGTCTCAGCGGATTTTACTAACCGACCCATGTTAGTAAATCTTGACCAGAAACTTTATTTAAGGATATACAACTTATAGTAATTATTCCCAGTGTCAATTACAAACTACGTTGTAACTGCACACTACGTTGTAAATCCTAGGGTCTTTGTCTAATATACACGTATCACTAAATCAGATTTAATTTCAATCTAATCATAATTAGATATCTAATCGCAATTAGATCGAATATGTGTATAAAAGACAAGAGGTGTTACCATTAATTAAGTAATATTATGGAAAATGGAATTGTTCGTATTCATGAATCGGACATAAATACGATCCGGATTGGCACTCCGAGCACCAACCCTAACATCTTTCGGGCAGGGCTGGGCTATGGCCCGGGCTTTACCCAGCCCGTTTTTTTTAAAAAAAATTAAAAAAATACAAATACAAATATAAAATACATTCACACTATATGCAAAGACAATTCACATAAATCAAAAGTTTCATCGATAAATTAACAATTTAAATGCTACAAACAAATAAAAATGCTACAAACATATTAAAATATATATATGTGTGGTTTTTTTTCTTTTGGTTTTGGCCCGAGCCGGCCGGGCCCGGGCCAAAAATGGTAAGCCCGGCTCAGGCCCGAGCCCGAGTCGGGCTTTCATTATAGGGTCGGGCCCGGGCCAAAGCCCGGGCGGGCCGAGCCCGGGCTTTTCTGCTACCCTTAATGGTGTCTATCTTTGACATATAAATAAATAAATATATATATGTAATCAACTACACCCAAGACAAATGTCAAATATTTTACTTCCAAGTATTTCACTTTCCAATTTAAACTATAAAACAATTAATGTGAGATTACAAAATATTGTAATCTACTACAACATATCTTCCCCTTCAAAAAATTTTAAAAAAAAATGTGAGCGAAATACATATATATTATATTGAATTGATTTATGTTAAATTACTCTTTTAAATTTTAAAGGTCTGAATGTAATAATAACTTAAAGAGTATAAATAACATATATACTTCAATAATTCCAAATGACTTAACTAGAAACATTATTTAATTTATTTTTTAAAAAAAAAATAGAAAAGGATATTTCAATTATATAAATAAATGATTATATCCTTTTATAAGTAAACAAGTCTACCAATCACGTGTTTATATATAATGAACATTGTTGATGTGTGTTTTCAGGCACTATGGTATTAAGCAGCACGAAGGGGACACAGGGTAAAAAGGTAAATCTCATTCTTGTTCAGGATCATTGATGCCGACCCGACCCATAAAAAGCCAGCAGCAAGGGCCCGAGCACTTTGCAATAAGAGGCCGATCACCTTACGGTTACAGACCGACCACAACAGGAAGAGACCGAGCACTTTATGGTCGACAACCGATCACTTTGGTTCGAATGACCGAGCATTATCAGATCGGCGGCATCATTCTCAGTTCAAAGAACCATTAAGACCGACCATATGAAGAGCGAGCATATGGCAACCGTGCGCCAGAAGATAAGACGTCATGTCCCTATGGGGTAAGGAGACAGTCCTACCTTCATAAAGAATACTGATGAAACCAGTGTCCTAGAAGGATAAAGGGAATAGAGGTAGATTTGATTAGGAATCCTTGTGGGAAAAAAAAGGTTGCTTCAAATAGGAATCCTCATACTAGATGGAATCTGATTTCTTCACTATTATAAATAGAAGGGTAAATTATGTGTAAAAAGGGGGAAAATCAAGATCAATCTCATGGTGATTAAACTTGTAAAAGCATAAGAGATACAAGTTTCAGCAATAAAAAGCATAGTACTGTTTGTGTCCGTGGACGTAGGTTGGATAAAAAATCCGCCGAACCACTTTAAATCTCTTTGTCGATTGGCGCATTATCTACCTTCTGCTAAGTTTGCTTTTGGTTTCCCCCATAACCAAACAAATTCACTATTGAAGGAGGATTACCTCGGGAGTGATATTCCCATATTGCCCTGAGACCAAAATCCACTGTCAACAGTTGGCGCCGTCTGTGGGGAATTCGCAACAAAAAGCAGTTCGCGAGAAAGATAATGGCAGAAGGCGGAAATCATCAATCTTCGGGGAGTCCAGCAACAGACTGGATGAAAAAGATGGAAGAAAGCATGAAATCCATGATGGATCGGCTGGAGAGAATGGAGGGAACGGACAACGAGAGACCAGACGTCGGAACCAGTCGAAGAAGAAGTGAAAAAGCAGAAGGGAAAAGGGTGATAGACACAAGTGAAGGCGATGGACCTAGGAGGAGGGGCCCCTACGAGATAAAATCCGTAGTTGTAGAAAAAGATTCACGAACAGAGGACACATGGGAAGAAGAAGAAGGAAGACCATCACCGGATCCCTCCTATGACAGTCTCCGCGACTCCAGAAGAGAGGACATGGAGCATAGCGAAAGTGTGCGGGAAATTCCAAGGGATGAGGAACGCCGCACCCGGGGAAATAGACACACAGAGGGGCACAAGATACGACATGGCGGCACAAGCAGTGAAATAAAGTCTTGGTTGAAAAAGGAGATGACCAAGTGGGGGGTAAGCCTCAAGACTGATACAGAGGATGCTCGGGATAGCGAGGAGGAATCTCCCCTCACGGAAGAAATAAAGTCGGCAAAATTCCCAAGGCGATTCAACATGCCAACCATGGCACCTTACAAAGGCCACTCTGACCCGAAATCCCACATCGAAAGCTTTGTCTTGTTGATGGAAGTCCAGAGAGTGGTAGGAGATGCCATCTGTAAAGTGTTCCCCCTAACTTTGGGTGGACCCGCCATCCTATGGTACAGAAGTCTGACCCCGGGGAGCATCGGAAGCTTCACACAGCTTAAAAGGTCATTCGTTCGACACTTTAAAGGGGTCTGCGTCCCCAAGAAGACGATTGGAGAATTGAGGCTTATGAAGCAATGAGATGACGAGCCCCTAAAAATTTTCATCGAAAGGTACCACAATATGGTACTCGAGGTCGGAGGGTACGAGTCCCAAGAGGCTTTGGAAAGTTTAAAGGGAGCCCTAAGGGTCGGAAAACTATGGACTCACCTAAGAATCCAAGACACACCAGATTATGCTACCGCTCTAGAGGTAGCCCGGAAATTTATCTTGTTAGAAAGCGAAGAAAATATCTCCCAAAGGGGGACAGCCATTCGAGAAAGAACAATAAGAACAGAGGCCCCCCGACGACCGGACAGGGAATTCAAAAAATTCAATCCGAGACCCAAAGAATTCAAACCAATTCCTCGAAGAGATCAGGAAAGAGGGGTCGTGACCCAGGTGAATCATGTAGTCCAAGAAAAAGCGTACATTCCCCTGAGCAAGCCACCAGGGCAAATCATCATGGAGATATAGGAAAAATACCTCTTGATAGAACCCGACCTCAAGAGATTCCCCCCGGATAAAAGGAACCAGAAATCTTACTGCGTACATCATAATCTGAGGGGGCACACAACGGACGAATGCAAGGATCTCCGGGAATAGATGGAGGACCTAGCCCGAAATGGGTATCTAAATAGTTATATCAACCATGAGGCCATGGCATCCAGACAGAGGACACGAAACCGGCAGGTGAACATCATCGCAGGAGGGAAAACACTGGCTGGAGACTCTAACCGGTCAAGAAAAAGCTATAGCCGAATACAGGGGACGGAAGTGCTGGAAACGGAAAGGTCCCCAGTACCACGAGGAAGTCGGTCGGTGCCCATAATGTTCACCGATGAGGATGCTCGAGGGGTGAGTTTCCCCCATGACGATGCGCTAATAATCAAAGCTACAATTAGCGGCACAGAGGTAGATAGAATCCTGGTAGATCCCGGAAGTGCGGTAGACATAATCTCCAAAGAAGCTTTAGAAAGCCTGGGAGTGGAGTACGTAACCCTAACTAATGACGGCACCCCCTGTACAGTTTTGGAGGCTCAACGGTCATCCCGCTGGGGAGAATACAACTGGCAATAACCATCGGAACTCACCCCAGGACCCGGACAATTATGGTAAACTTCACTGTGGTGGACTGCCTGAGCAGTTACCAAGTCATTATCGGCCGACCTTTTATGATGAAAACAAAGGCTGCGATGTCCTGCTATCACTTAAAACTAAAGTTCCCCACCCGGGAAGGGATCAGAATCGTGTGCGGGAGTCAGAAGATAGCCCATAGCTGCTTTTCCACTCTCTCACGAAAGACCTTCTGCATTGAAGAAGGCACCAAGAAGAGGCAGATGGGCGAGAACGATAGGAAAGAACCAGGTCCCCGCCCGGATAAAGTTGTCTGGCTAGGAACAGCTGAAGATTTAGAAGAGATAAGACTGTTCGGACCGAAAAAAAATATAAAGATAGGGGGAAACTTGGACGAAACCCTAAAAAAAGGGCCTGCTACTGAATGTCTACTGGAATACCCCGACATCTTCGCGTGGGGACACAATGACATGCCCGGGATTGACCCAAAGTTCATCAGTCACCGCTTAGCAGCAAACCCGTCGCTCAAACCAGTCAAACATAAGAGAAGGATCTTCAATCAAGAACGGTGCAAGAGCGGTGCATCCGAGGTGGAAAAACTGTTAAAAGCCAGCTTCATCGAGAGAAGTAAAGTACCCCGAGTGGGTGTCAAACGTAGTATTGGTAAAGAAATCCAATGGAAAATGGAGGATGTGTGTAGATTTCACCGACCTCAATAAAGCGTGTCCAAAAGACAGCTTTCCTCTACCAAATATAGATCAACAGGTAGACGCAACTGCCTGCCAAGGACTACTAAGCTTCATGGATGCCTTATCAGGGTACAATCAGGTCAGGATGCATCTGCAGACGAACAGAGAAAACCACTTTTATCACCGATCAAATATTGTACTGCTACAAAGTAGTGCCTTTCGGACTGAAGAACGCAGGGGCAACTTTTCAAAGGTTGGTAAACAAAATTTTCAAACCACTCATCGGCACTTCAATGTTGGTATATGTGGACGACATGATAACAATATCCAGAGAACCAAGAGGTCACGTAACTGACCTAAAGAAAACCTTCGAATTACTGAGAAAACACAATTTAAGACTCAATCCAGAGAAATGTGCATTCGGAGTGGCCTCAGGAAAATTTCAGGGCTACATGGTGAGTTCCCGAGGCATAGAAGCCAACCCCCAGAAGATACAAGCCGTGCTAGATTTAACATCCCTCAGAACAATTAAAGAGGTGCAAGGTCTAACAGGCAGGGTCGCCGCGCTCAACCGATTCATCTCTCGGGCGACTGACAAATGCCACCCCCTTCAAAGTCATCAAGAAGGCCCAAAAGGGGATCGACTGGGCACCGGATGTGAGGGGGCCTTCCAGCAGCTAAAACAATATCTAGCACAGCCCCCACTCCTGGCTAAACCTCTCCCAGGAGAGACATTATACTTATACTTGGCTGTTTCAAAACACGCAGTGAGTTCGGTACTGGTGCAAGAGGCCGACCAGATCCAGAGACCAGTATACTATGTCAGCAAAGCTCTATTGGATGCAGAGACCCAATATCCCGTGCATGAACTAGTCGCCCTATCCTTGATCACTGCAGCACAGAAATTACGACCATACTTCCAGGCCCACTCTATCGGAGTTTACACCAATTACCCCCTGCGGCAGATCTTGCAAAAACCAGAAACCTCGGGAAGGTTAATGAAATGGTCGGTAGAGCTAAGCGAGCACGAATTTTCCTACCTCCCAATGATAGCAATAAAAGGGCATGCCTTGGCAGATTTTGTTGCGGAACTAGCAAAACCCCAAATATTGACTACGGAGGAAAGCAAATGGGAAATGTCAGTGGACGAGTCTGCTAGCTCACAGGGCAATGAGGCAGGAATCGCACTGAAAAACAGTGAAGGAGAAGAAGTGTTGCTTGCCTTGAAATTTGCTTTCAAAGCCATAAACAATGAAGCCGAATACGAAGTAATTTTGCCCGGATTAAGGCTATGCACAGTAGTGGGAGTCCACAACGTGGTAGTAAGGAGTGACTCTCAGCTAGCCATTCAACAACTAAAGGGAGAATTTCAGGCCAGAGAGCCGACTATGATAGCTTACTTAGCCGAAGTAAAAAAGTTGATGGAGAAAGTGGGGAACGTATGCTTCGAACAAATCGGACGAGAAGACAACTATGAAGCAGACTCCCTGGCCCGGCTCGCATCCTTAATGAAGACCGCGGACCCCAGAATAATCCCTCTCATATGCCTCCGAGAAAGAAGCATAGGGGAGCTGGAGGTAGATATAGTAGAAGAGGAAGACAAAAACTCATGGATGCAACCGATTAGGAGGTACCTGGAAACAGGGGAAAACCTTAAAGAAAAAAAGGAGGCCAAGAAGCTAAAATTCAAGAGCACCAAGTTTTCCCTGATCGAAGGGGTGCTCTACCGGAGAGGCTATACAGTACCCCTCCTGAGATGTTTAACAGAAGAGGAAGCAGATTATGTGCTCAGGAAAAATTTACACGGGCATCGGAAGTCACGCCGGAGGAAGATCAATCGCCTTTAAAGCCTTAAGACAAGGATTTTACTGGCCGACCATGCATCAGGACGGTGTGAGGGTAGCTCAGAAATGCGAAGGTTGTCAGAAAAATGCCAACATCCACCATCAACCGGCAGAACAATTAACCACCATGTCCAGCCCCTGGCCATTCGCGCAGTGGGGGCTAGATATCATAGGGCCAATGCCAAAAGGGCGAGGACAGGCGAAGTACGTAATCGTAGCCATAGACTATTTCACAAAATGGGTTCAAAATCCCCCGGGCAATCATCACCGACAACGGGAAACAATTCGATATCAAAGGATTCAGGAAGCTTTGCGAAGACCTCCAGATCGCTTTAAAATTCACCTCGCCAGCCCATCCCAAGTCAAACAGACAGGTTGAGGCAACAAACAAAACCATCAAGGCAAACCTTAAAGCTCGGCTCGGATCACGCAAAGGCTTATGGGTCGAAGAATTACCAGAAGTGCATGGGCACATCGGACAACCTATAAAGATTCCACAGGGGAGACACCGTTTTCCCTAGCATACGGATGTGAGGCCATCATTCCAGCAGAAATCGGGGCAGCAACTCACAGGGTCCGCCACTTTGGGAATGAGCAGAATGAAGAACTTATTAAAAACCACCTCGACTTGATCGAGGAAAGGAGAGAGAAATCAGCTATGAAAGCGGCAGTCTACCAACAAAGAATGGCCCGCTTCTACAACAGAAGAGTTCGAACCCGCTCTTTCCTCTCGGGCGACTTAGTATTGAGAAGGTCACCTTAAACACCCGACGACCAGAGGAGGGCTCGTTAGGTGCCAAGTGGGAAGGGCCCTACAAAATCACAGAGGTGGTAAGGCCAGGGGCTTACGTCCTAGAACAAATGGATGGCACAAGATTAAAAAAACCATCGAACGCCGAGATGTTGAGAAAATACTTTCAGTAAATTCTCTCTTCCTTCTTTTCTTTTGCTGCAACCCTACAAGGGACATAAATTCAAATACAAAGCCTCTCTCAAAATGGCCTGCAAAGAGTTGTAAGAAGGGCAGTATGTCCCCGGATATAAATAAAACTTTCTTTTCCAAAATTTTCACCCCACTTTTAAAAATAAAAATAAAAATATTTGTGAACCATATTCAAAACTCCGGGGACATACTCAATACAACGGTCCAGGGTCAAAAGCACAAGACCCACAACTACCCAACCACAGGCTACTACCGCGAAGAAGCACAAACCACACCAGAACCAGTCGATTCCATATAAAAACAGCAGTGACGAATGTAAACCAGAGTATAGGTCCGAGAGAAGCATAGCACGGGGAGGGATGATACCCCCGTGGCGTTTGCCCGCTCCGGTGTTACCAATCATAAGGAGGAAAATACCCTTAATGTTTCGAACACCCTTCGATCCTCACATACTCGAGGCCCGTTTCAGAAGACAGTTGGCACCAATGCCACTTCATTATTCGGCTCGGGGCTGGATATTTTTCCGCCGAGGCCACTTGACTATTCGGCTAGGGGTCGGGTTACGTCCCACCGAGTCATGCTCATTGGTCTGGGGACGGGACATTCCCCCAGAACCAAGTGTCTCTTTTAGCTCGGGGTCCTCGGAATATTCAGGGACATACTCGATGCATATGATCCGTGAGAAGCATAGCAAGGGGATGGATGATACCCTTGTGGCGATTGCTTACTCCAGTGTTACCGAACATAAGGAGGAATATGCCCTTAATGTGTCGAGCACTCTTTGATCCTCCCTTACCCGATGTAATGGATCCGTGGGAAATCATACCACGGGGGATGATGATGCCCCCGTGACGATTGCTAGCTCCAGTGATGCCGGACCTAAGGAGGAATGTGCCCTTAGTATCCCGGACACTCTTTGATCCATTCATCATTTGGATCCAAGAGAGGTGCAGCACGGGGATGCGTTGTGCCCCTGTAGCGTGTGCCTGCTCCAGCGTGGTAAGGAGGAGCCCTCGTACAATACACAGGCTCCACAGTGACCCGACGTATAGAGGATGTGCCCTTACCATTTAAACGCTCTTTGATCCAAATCCTGGTTCGCCGGGACACTGAATTGAAAGGTTCAGAATTATGTTTTGGAGGCCTCGGACAGGAAGCTGTTATGAGGTATCCGTGCTATTGTTTACACTTTTTTGGTTTTATTTTCCAAAATTTTGTTTTTTTGTTTTTTCATCGGTCTGAAAATGGGACGCCCAAGACAGATTCGATAGGGCTTCAAATGTTGATTCCCTTCCATTCGGAGCAAGTCCCAATGATTGTTCGGCTCGGGCCTGGACTCGTTCCGCCGAGGCCACTTTATTAATCAGCTCGGGGCTGGATTCGTTCCGCCGAGACCGCTTGGATATTTGGCTCGGGGCTGGAATTCGTTCCGTCGAAGCCATTTAGTTATCAGGCTCGGGGCTGGATTACGTTCCGCCGAGGCCAATCAGTTATTCGGCTCGGGGCTGGATTTCGTTCCCACCGAGTCTATCTTTTGGACTGGGGACGTAACATTCCCCCAGGGCCAAGTGTTCCTTACAGCTCGGGGTCGGGTTACGTCCCACCGGTTGCATCTCACCATCCGTGTTCTTCACAACTCAGAGTCAATCCTCAACCACTGAATAATTTGGGTCTCGGTTCGTATTATCCCCTCACAAACGAGCCTTAATAATCATTTTGAAGAACACCCAGAACAAGGACAGAAGAGAAAAGCAGAAAACACATAATATATATATATATATATATATATATATATATATATATATATATATATATATATATATTCGAATAAAATATGAAGTGTTATTACAAAAAAAAAAGACAAGTGTACACAGGGCCCCGTCCGGGTTACCCCTTTTCAATCAGCCCGCACAGTGGCAAGAAGTTCCTCCTCGGCCGGCTCAGACGAAGGATGGATCGGCTCGGTCTCAGGAGGGGGGACAACAACTTCAACCTCGGCAACCTGGGAGGCCCTTACTTCAAGGATTGGAGGTGGAACCTCAGGATAGTCCTCGCCAGGAGCAGGAACCTTAGGACGGTTTTCTTGAAGAGCTGGGAAAACTGGGGCGATCGAAATCGGTTCGGGATCCATCACTTCTTCGGGAGGATGGGGTAGCCACCTCTGAAACTCTTCCTCGAACATTTCCCCTTTACAAAAATGGATGGCCGCATGAATAGGACCCATGTCTAAATCAGGTAGAACCATGGGGATGATTTCCGCACAATCACCGACCCCTTCAAGACGAATGGAGTCCCTCTCGGCCTCCCACTCAAGTTCCATATCCCTGAGCTCGGCACGGGCCCGTCCTAGTTCCTCCTCCTTGGCCCGCAGCTTATACTCCACACTGCCTACTTCCACCTTGAGGAGCCTGATCTCGGCCCGGGCATCCACCAAACTTGCTCTAGCTTCTTCAGCGTTCTTGCGCTTTAGAGTAGCAGCAGCCTTAAGAGCTTTGTTTATTTTGACAGCCTCAACCGCAGCCAGCTCATGATCCATATTCCTCTCTTCAGCACTAGCCAGCCTGGCCTCCACTTCAGAAAGACGATTCTGAAGCCTCTGGGCTTGGCCACCTTCGGACAAAAGGCTTATAAATAGGTCTTTATTCTTGGCCGCCAAATAATTTGCCTGCCGAGAAGAAAAAGAAGTTAGGAAAATACAACAAAGTCTGAAAGACACCACAGATATAGAAGAGAAGTAAAAGAAGTGACCTGGGCCAGCTGGGAGCACAACTTTGCAACTACCTCCTCGGGTGAAAGGTCCTCAAACCTCGGAATCTTCTCAGGAGGTACGGCCTGGCCAGCTCATTGAAAGCCGGTACCAAATGAGAAGTAGCTTCCCTAATATTCTTCCCAAGGTCATCAACTCCAAGAACCACAGCACCCTTCAATTTCTTGGAATGACCCTCCTGCGGAACTGGAGTTTCTCTGCTCGGAGCCTCCTCCTCCTCCAATTCCCGCCTTAATTGAGTATCCACAGCTCCAAATCGACGCTTCCTTCTCCTGGAAGATCTCGGAGGGCTATCAGGACTGGTAACACCCATTGGAAGCACCCCGAAAGGCGAAGACCGACCTTGAGAGCTCGGACGCCTGTAGGCATTGTATTTTTGCATGTGAAACCTGATTATGAGTCTCATTTGGAGGCACTACCTTTTGAGTCACGGAAGCCGCGGGAAACAGATATCGGAAGGGGAAATTCAGAATAAACAAGCTCATTGTCTTCGTTAGTGCTGCGTTCTTTACTTCGTTCGAACGTCAGGCAGATTGTGGACGTTCGTGTAGCGTTCGAATTGGCGTTCGAACGGTGTCGGTAATTCTGGTTTTTCTGCTAGCCTCACACCCCAGCCCATTTAGCTCCCCAAAGCCCATAAAACACATCCCAAATTAAATAAATAAATATTAATTTAAACATTAAACATTAAATAAAATATTTAAACCATTTACTAATTAAATAAAACATAAAATATAATCATACCTAATCTAAAATCAATCAACCAATATATTATTCCAAACTTAAAATATTGTATACCTAATCAACATAAAACTAATATTCAACCTTCCCTATCTAGCCAAGATTTGTCCCCCCTCAATCTAATCATTTCCTTGTCCAACACCAAATCAAATCCTCATTTTAATACCAAAATCCCTTCCTTGTGAGACAAGGTGTAGCCCTAGCCATTCTCTATATAAACAACCTTCACCAACCTTCTCAACCCTAGCTAGCTCATACAGAACTCACACAAAAATCTCAACACAAAGAACCTTAACCTCTCGCGACAATAGCAACGAAAAGAACATAAGCAATTCCCTTCATCTCCTCCACTCCATAACCGAAAAACAGGACCCTCATAAACCTCTACCCATCACCGAAAATCCCCCCATACAGCAGCCCTCCATCGCCGAAAACATACCTCCAAATAGCAGCCCAAACACACCGAAACTGACCCAAACCAGTCCCTAAATCACGCCCAAACAGCAGTAATTTAACCCCTAAAACAACAGAAAAATACACTTAAAGGATAGTCCCTAAAAACCTTAAAAACAGTAACATAAAAACTACATTCATAATCTTAAAAATAATCACACACAACTGCACTAAAAACCCACAAAAACTTGGAACAGTTCAATGAAATGTTAAAACAGGTGGCCTGAGCAGTGAGCAGCAAAACAGAGGCCGAACAGGAGCAGAACGGAGTTCGAACCGCAAGCAAAACAGCAAAGCAGTGAGCTAGGACGCTAAACCAGTGAACCGGAGAAGTTGAGGAGTTGTACCCTTCTGACGTCCGTGAAACGCAAGCCTGAAAGTTGGCTAAAAGGTTAGACCTGAGGGTACTTTTCACACTCATCTTATTTTGATTTTTGTTATTTATTTGGATTGTATTTTACTTGTTCGTTAAATCTTGCTTATGTATGATGTGTGTTGTGGGTATTGGATGAATGAGAGACGTGTCAACTCTCGCAGTATATCGGATTGAAACCCGGACATAAATTTCATAGCCGATTCCGAATGGACGGTAATATGATCTGTACTCGGGACACAACTCCACGTACCGCTTGAGTAAACGGCACCCTCTTTTGTTTTGTGTTGCTTTTGTTTATTTTTCGTCACTTGAATTCTGTATGTTGTTTATTTATTCATGATTCAATCGAGCGCATGGGCTTAGTAAGTGGAATGAAAGATCCCCTATGGGGAGGGGTTAAAGCCCTTTACCATGATGCTTTGCCGCGCCGGTTGATGTGTGTTCGGATTGGATGTAAGATGTGTTCAATCGGGCATACTTGGTTTTGATATGATTGGCTCTATTTTTGTATGTATGATGCGATCGAGCGCATGGGCTTAGTGATTTAGTCCAAAGGTCCTCTATTTGAGAGACGAAAAGCCTAAAAGGCCACCTTTGTGACACTACTTCGCCGCGATGGATGAAGTGTGTTTGGGTTGAATGTACGTTCAATTGGGCATACGAAGTCCTACACTTTTATTGCCTTTATTTCATGTGTTGATGTGACGCGCATGGGCTTAGTATGTTGGTCTAAAGGTCCTCTCTTTGAGAGACCAAGAGCCCCAAAAGGCCACCTTTACGGTAGTTACTTCGTCGCGCCCCTTATTTGTTTGTTATGTATTGCGTCCCATTTCATGCATCAGGTCTGTTCCTGTTCGAACGCGTTTACGAACGCAACTCGAACGCGCATGCATTTTTGCCTTATCATGCATCAGGTCTCATTTCTGTTCGCACGCATTCACGAACGCCATACGAACGTGGGCATTCTGTTTCATTTCCGTTCGAATGCGTTAACAAACGCCATACGAACGTGAGCATTCTGTTTCATTTCCGTTCGAACGCGTTTACGAACGCCATACGAACGCGAACCTTCTGTTTACCGTTCGAACGCGTTTACGAACGCTGCACGAACGCGAACACACTGAAATGAGGCATATTCATCACATGCCATGTATAATTGTTTCTTAGGTGATTTTTTATGGAACCACACATAGTCATTCTTATCTTTGTGCACATAATAATGAAAAGCATGTTTATTCCATTAGTTGCGTCGTTTGCCTTAGTCTTGATTTAACGCATTACGATTCATATACCTATGCCATGATGACTTTGGAGTATTATTTCTTGTGATATATCGGATGGAAACCCAGACATAAATTCCATAGGCGATTCCGAATGGACGGTAATGCGGTCTGTACTTGGGATACAATTCCACGTATCACTTGGAAAAGTGCTCACATGTATGCTTGTGCGGTTATTATGTATGCTTGTGTTTTTCATGAATATGATATGCTGAATGAAGTTGTATGTTCGTTGTTACTTTGAGGTATTTTCAGGCATGTGTTCTTAGATGTGAGATATATGTGAAATGTATGCATAAGTTTTATTTTGTACCTGTGAATTTAGAAGCATGATACTCTTAGAAATAAGTGTTACTTAAGCCTGATTAAATTATTATATAAATCCTTTCATTACAAGTGGCATAAGTAAGGGACCATTCCGAACCCAACGGTTTGAGGTCTTCCCTTGCGAGGGGTGAGTGCGGCCTTAAATCTTTGTCCCGGTTCAAACCGGGTGGCGACTCCATGTTATTTCGTACTCCCAACTAGGCCGCGAGCCTAGAACAGCGTCGCCCAGTTTCTGTTGTCTACAGTCTGGCGACTCCACTGGGTAGAGAATTGGCCCCGAAATATTGACTTGTGATGTTTGGATTTATGTTTTAATTGACCGTGTCTATAGTGGATAAAGTGAGGGTTTAATCAAAGGCATTTTGAGGCTAGGTAATGGTTTGGTGTCTTCCTTCATTCACTACCTTTCTAGAAGGAAAAGCTGTGAAGGCACCTAGATAGCCATCTACTCGTAGCCTATTGTGATGGACTAATTTGGAGGACTCGTTGTTTATTCCTGACACCAAGCGATAAGAGCCTAAGAGGCTTGGGTATTTAAGTGAGCCTCGCTCCACCTTCCCTCTGGGGAATCTACAACGGGAAATCCATTTGACAGTCTGTCACACACCATAGCTCATTGGCACGTACCTTAGTGTATAAAAAAGGGTGCGCTCACTTGGTCGCTCGAACCCTTGAGTGGGGAGACCTAGTTGTGGGCCATCCTTCGCCGGTGAGAGCCTTTGTCTATACTCCTACGAACCCACCTATAGACCGGGTTTGGCATGGTTAAAGTAACAATTATTTCCTTGAGTATGTGCTAGTGGACCATCCTCATTTGGATGCAGTTGGACTATTGTCAGAAATGCGAACTTGCTGGGCCATTTAAACTGGGGCAAGTTCGTACCTTATGACTATTAGGCCCAAAGCTTCTGAAATGTCGATGGGCCATTTTGTAGAAATTATTATGTCATGTTTGCATCATCTTTATTCTATGCTTGTGTTTGGGAACATCGTCGTTTGGATCCAGTTGGACCATTTGTCATGGGATATGGGCTTGTTGGGCCATTTAAACTGGGACAATAACGTATTTCATGACTATTAGGCCAAAAGCTTCTAAGTGATTGATGGGCCACTTTGTGATTGTGTTCGGAACATTACCATTTGGATTTAGTCGGGCACTTTGTCATGAAATGTGAACTCATTGGGCCATTTAAACTGGGATGGGTTCATTCCTATGACAATTAGCCCGAAAGATTCTAAAATGATAACGGGCCGATTTGTTTGAGAATTTTAATTGATTTAGTATGTTATATATGTTACATGCATCTCATGCACCTCATACATACATCATGTTAATACCATCTATGTCTCAAAAAGACATCATAGATACCGTTTGGGTTAGAGAAGGGACAAGACTCACTAAAAGAACAAGTATGAGTGAATCCGATAATGAGGTGTCCCGTATGGATCAGTTAAAGAACGGTCTCGCCAAGATCACTGAATAGTTGCAAGCTTTGACTACTGCTATGGCTGGTATAGCTGTGCCCCGTGCTGGGGGAAATTCTGAGAATGTAAGGCGTGAGGAGCCTCCGAATGGGTTGGGGGGTGATATCCCCACTTTTGATGATGACATGGCAGAGTATGCAACAGACAGAGTGATTGGGTCTCAGGCAGAATTTCAGAAGCTCCGGGATCAGGTTGAAACAGTTACCCGTAAAATGAGGGGTAAAAATGAAGAGTTGTTAGACTATGAGGCAATGACGTTCGGAGAACAGCTGCCAGCTCAGTTTAAAATGCCCGACATGGCCAAGTTTAATGAGAACGGAGACCCGAGGGTCCATCTGCAACAGTATGTCTCAGTCATGAGTTCAATGAGCCTATCACACACAGCGCAAGTCAAAAGATGTTTGGGATGTCACTCGAGAGGGCACCTGTGTTTTGGTACATAGCCTTAAGAAGAAGGTTAAGGAAGATTGGAAGGAACTAGCTGATGCTTTTCTGAAGCAGTATATTACAGACTTAGAAATTGACTTGTCACTCCGTGATTTGGAGAACACTAAGCAGAAGCCGGAAGAAAGCTTCAAGGAGTATGTAGACCGCTGGAGAAGCCAGCTTTTGAAAATGCAGACTCGGCCTTCAGAGAAAGACCAAATTAAGATGATTATCAAGGGCACCAAGCCCTCTATTTATGGTAAGCTGAGGAGGATGACTTCGATGATTTCTGATTTTCGACAGTTGATGGAAACTGTCATGGATATTGAGGAAGAAGAGGCTGAAAACAGAAAGTTTTATGGCCAGAATAGAAGAACTTTTGGGGGGGCCTGCTGAGAACAAGCCTGCTACTGTCGAGGTCGCTACCGTCAAGAACCGGCATTTCTCTAACCTGGGGAAGCCGTTATCTAAGGTGCTTGAGAAGTTGAAGGGACAAGGACTCCTAAAACCCTTAGAGCCTAAACCACTTCCAGATCATATACCACCCAACCTTAACCTAAGCTTGTATTGTCACTTCCATCAGAGGAGAGGCCACAAAACTGACAGCTGCACCCGCCTTAGGCATGAAATCCAAAACCTCATTGATGCTCACAAAATACCTGACCCAGAAAGAGAACAACCCAACGCATACAGAAATCCCCTACCCAACTACATGATCAACGCTGGCCTACCCGAAACCCTTATCCTCCAAACTCTCAACCACTCAGCTTCATTCATAGGAATAGGGGATGACAACGGTGGAGAACCATAGGCCAATGAAGAAGGCAATGCTACGAATGATGAAGTTATTCCTCCTAGTTTATTTGATCATGCATTTTTAATATAGACATTGACTTAGTCTACATGTTCGAATCATTTTCTTTAAATGATAATAAAGACATTATTTCGCTGAATCTCTTCTCCAATATGAGTATATTTGAAAAAAAAAACATTCGACCTTGGCACTATGAAATTCAGTGATGTTTAGAACACGGGGAATCTTCGGGAACAATAACAGTACAGTCAGTTTCAGAAATGAATCAGTACAGTTTGGGGATGAGTCCCAGGGCCGAGGCCCACATCAGTATCAGCTCGGGGCGAGGCCCATATCAGTATCAGCTCAGGGCGAAGCCCATATCAGTATCAGTCTTGGGGCGAGGCCCGTATCAGTATCGGTCTGGGGGCGAGGCCCATGTCAGTATCAGTCTTGGGGCGAGGCCCATATCAGTATCAGTCTGGGGGCCAAGCCTATATCAGCAGTATCAGTCTCAGGGCCGAGGCCCACATCAGTATCAGCTCAGGGCGAGGCCCATATCAGTATCAGCTCAGGGCGAGGCCCATATCAGTTTCAGTCTTGGGGCGAGGCCCGTATCAGTATCAGTCTGGGGGCGAGTCCCATGTCAGTATCAGTCTTGGGGCGAGGCCCGTATCAGTATCAATCTGGGGGCGAGGCCCATGTCAGTATCAGTCTTGGGGCGAGGCCCGTATCAGTATCAATCTGGGGGCGAGGCCCATGTCAGTATCAGTCTTGGGGCGAGGCCCGTATCAGTATCAGTCTGGGGGCGAGGCCCATATCAGCAGTATCAGTCTTAGGGCGAGGCCCATATCAGTATCAGTCTGGAGGCGAGGCCCATATCAGCAGTATTAGTCTTGGGGCGAGGCCCATATCAGTATCAGTCTGGGGGCGAGGCCCGTATCAGCAGTATCAGTCTTGGGGCGAGGCCCGTATCAATATCAGTCTGGGGGCGAGGCCCATATCCGTATCAGTTTGGGGCGAGGCCTACATCATTCTAGGGGCAAGGCCCACATCAGCATCAGTATCAGTTTAGCCGGGAATGGCACTCCAAGAATAGAAACACAATTCAGGAATGAACAAGCAGGAAAAGGGACTCCGAAAATGGAGCACGGTTCGGAAATGGACCATCATCTCATCACTTGCCGAAAAGGGCACTCCGAAAATTGAGCATGGTTCGAAAATGGACTACTTTCACATCTCGCCGAAGTGGCACTCCGAAAATGGAGCACGATTCGAAATGGACCATCATCTCATCTCACCGAAGTGGCACTCCGAAAATGGAGCACGGTTCTGAAATGGACCAAGGAAGGCCTAACCCATCGGAATATGATACATATACATACATACATGCATACATATCACATACATGCAATGTTTGTTTTGTGTTCGCAGGTTTATAGCAGCCAAGACCATCTCATCAAGTAACGGTTCAAAAATGAGCCACAATCTCGCACAGCACAATTCGGAAATGGACCGCTACCACAACCGACGCCGGAAATGGCACTCCAAAATGGAGCACTCACAACAGACGCCGGAAATGGCACTCTAAAATGGAGCACTCACAAAAGACGCCGGAATTGCACTCCAAAATGGAGCACTCACAACAGACGCCGAAAATGGCACTCCAAAATGGAGCACTCACAACAGACGCCGAAAATGGCACTCCAAAATGGAGCACTCACAACAGATGCCGAAAATGGTGCTCCAAAATGGAGCACACACAACAAAGGCCGAAATGGCGCTCCAAAATGGAGCACACACACAAAAGATGCCGAAAATGGCGCTCTAAAAATGGAGCACGGTTAGGGAATGAACCAGGGGTCGCAGCACCTCACCACCAAATCAACTCAACACATGGTAAGTCAAGTGACAGCTGGCGAGCCAGGTAAGTAGAAATGCATTGCATAACTTGATAGGATTGTTCAAAGTCACACACTGCACAAGTCCCATCAAAGTGGGGTGACTGTAGGCATTGTATTTTTGCATGTGAAACCCGATGATGAGTCTCATTTGGAGGCACTACTTTTTGAGTCACGGAAGCCGCGGGAAATGGATATCGGAAGGGGAAATTTAGAATAAACAAGCTCACTGTCTTCGTTAGTGCTGCGTTCTTTACTTCGTTCGAACGTCAGGCAGATTGCGGACGTTCATGTAGCGTTCGAATTGGCGTTCGAACGGTGTCGGTAATTCTGGTTTTGCTGCTAGCCTCACACCCCAGCCCATTTAGCTCCCCAAAGCCCATAAAACACATCCCAAATTAAATAAATAAATATTAATTTAAAAATTAAACATTAAATAAAATATTTAAACCATTTACCAATTAAATAAAACATAAAATATAATCATACCTAATCTAAAATCAATCAACCAATATATTATTCCCAAACTTAAAATATTGTATGCCTAATCAACATAAACTAAATATTCAACCTTCCATATCTAGCCAAGATTTGTCCCCCCTCAATCTAATCCTTTCCTTGTCCAACACCAAATCAAATCCTCATTTTAATACCAAAATCCTTTCTTGTGAGACAAGGTGTAGCCCTAGCCATTCTCTATATAAACAACATTTCACCAACCTTCTCAACCATAGCTAGCTCATACAGAACTCACACAAAAATCTCAACACAAAGAACCTTAACCTCTCGCGACAATAGCAACGAAAAGAACATAAGCAATTCCCTTCATCTCCTCCACTCCATAACCGAAAAACAAGACCCTCCTAAACCTCTACCCATCACCGAAAATCCCCCCATACAGCAGCCCTCAATCACCGAAAACATACCTCCAAACAGCAGCCCAAACACACCAAAACTGACCCAAACCAGTCCCTAAATCACGCCCAAACAGCAGTAATTTAACCCCTAAAACAACAGAAAAATACACTTAAAGGACAGTCCCTAAAAACCTTAAAAACAGTAACATAAAAACTGCATTCATAATCTTAAAAATAATCACACACAACTACACTAAAACCCACAAAAACTTGGAACAGTTCATTGAAACGTTAAAGCAGGTGGCCTGAGCAGTGAGCAGCAAAACAGAGGCCGAACAGGAGCAGAACGGAGTTCGAACCGCAAGCAAAACAGCAAAGCAGTGAGCTAGGACGCTAAACCAGTGAACCGGAGAAGTTGAGGAGCTGTACCCTTCCGACGTCCGTGAAACGCAAGCCTGAAAGTTGGCTAAAAGGTTAGACCTAAGGGTACTTTTCACACTCATCTTATTTTGATTTTTGTTAGTTATTTGGATTGTATTTTACTTGTTTGTTAAATCTTGCTTGTGTATGATGTGTGTTGTGGGTATTGGATGAATGAGAGACGTGTCAACTCTCGCGGTATATCGGATTGAAACCCGGACATAAATTTCATAGCCGATTCCGAATGGACGGTAATATGATCTGTACTCGGGACACAACTCCACGTACCGCTTGAGTAAACGGCACCCTCTTTTGTTTTGTGTTGCTTTTGTTTATTTTTCGTCACTTGAATTCTGTATGTTGTTTATTTATGCATGATTCAATCGAACGCATGGGCTTAGTAAGTGGAATGAAAGATCCCCTATGGGGAGGGGTTAAAGCCCTTTACCATGATGCTTTGCCGCGCCGGTTGATGTGTGTTCGGATTGGATGTAAGATGTGTTCAATCGGGCATACTTGGTTTTGATATGATTGGCTCTATTTTTGTATGTATGATGCGATCGAGCGCATGGGCTTAGTGAGTTAGTCCAAAGGTCCTCTATTTGAGAGACGAAGAGCCTAAAAGGCCACCTTTGTGACACTACTTCGCCGCGCTGGACGAAGTGTGTTTGGGTTGAATGTACGTTCAATTGGGCATACGAAGTCCTACACTTTTATTGCCTTTATTTCATGTGTTGTGATGTGACGCGCATGGGCTTAGTATGTTGGTCTAAAGGTCATCTCTTTGAGAGACCAAGAGCCCCAAAAGGCCACCTTTACGGCAGTGCTTCGCCGCGCCCCTTTATTTTGTTGTTTATGTATTGTGTCCCATTTCATGCATCAGGTTTGTTCCCGTTCGAACGCGTTTACGAACGCAACTCGAACGCGCATGCATTTTTGCCTTATCATGCATCAGGTCTCATTTCCGTTCGCACGCGTTCACGAACGCCATACGAACGTGGGCATTCTGTTTCATTTCCGTTCGAATGCGTTAACAAACGCCATACGAACGTGAGCATTCTGTTTCATTTCCGTTCGAACGTGTTTACGAACGCCATACGAACGCGAACCTTCTGTTTACCGTTCGAACGCGTTTACGAACGCTGCACGAACGCGAACACACTGAACTTAGGCATATTCATCACATGCCATGTATAATTGTTTCTTAGGTGATTTTTTATGGAACCACACATAGTCATTCTTATCTTTGTGCACATAATAATGAAAAGCATGTTTATTCCATTAGTTGCGTCGTTTGCCTTAGTCTTGATTTAACGCATTACGATTCATATACCTATGCCATGATGACTTTGGAGTATTATTTCTTGTTATATATCGGATGGAAACCCAGACATAAATTCCGTAGGCGATTCCGAATGGACGGTAATGCGGTCTGTACTTGGGATACAATTCCACGTATCACTTGGAAAAGTGCTCACATGTATGCTTGTGCGGTTATTATGTATGCTTGTGTTTTTCATGAATATGATATGCTGAATGAAGTTGTATGTTCGTTGTTACTTTGAGGTATTTTCAGGCATGTGTTCTTAGATGTGAGATATATGTGAAATGTATGCATAAGTTTTATTTTGTACCTGTGAATTTAGAAGAATGATACTCTTAGAAATAAGTGTTACTTAAGCCCTATTAAATTATTATATAAATCATTTCATTACAAGTGGCATAAGTAAGGGACCATTCCGAACCCAACGGTTTGAGGTATTCCTTGCGAGGGGTGAGTGCGGCCTTAAATCTTTGTCCCGATTCACACCGGGTGGCGACTCCATGTTATTTCGTACTCCCAACTAGGCCGCGAGCCTAGAACAGCGTCGCCCAGTTTCTGTTGTCTACAACGCCCCATCTCTTCAGCCACCTTCCCGGCCTCAGAAGTTTCAGGCCGTCTCCGAGAAGTACCAGCTCCACCTGGGCTAGTTTTCTTCGCAGCACCGGTCAACCGATCAGGTACTTTGGTCTCTTCAACATACCTGCAAAAAACAAAGACAAAAGAAAGGTTCAGACCTGAGCATTTAAAAAAAGAAGAAGAGAAGACGACATCAAACATGATAAATAAACGAGGGAGTTGGCTAGAAGATCAACATGCATCTACCTATCCGACCCAAGACTTTGGGAGGAACGGCCCGAACAAGTCCCGATTCAAAAAATGTCGCATCGTTTACCAACTCCCTCCAATGAGCGGCATACCGCCGAGCCCAGAATACCCGCTTCCGGACCTGGTGGGAGACCTTGGGAGCATCCCTCCAAAAGGCTAGGGGGAATAAAAAAAACGGGGTAAGAATCCAAACATATAAAAAAAAAGGAGGGAACTTAGGGCAGGAAAACTAAAGGTTAAACTCCTGACCTCCCGCTCTGAAGATATCCGGGACCAAGATCTCATCTCCATTCGATCGCAGGGTCCGTCCCCAATCTCCAGTGGCCCAAAACCAAAGATCTTTGAAATTCTTATTGGAGTCATGGAGTTTTTGGATGACATTTGACGAACTGTCGTAAGCAGAAAGGTAGTACCAACCGTGGTGAGTCTTTGGGTTGGCCTTCAACCGATATAACCTCTTCACTTCTTCAAAAGAAGGTTCGCCAAGCCCCACCCGATGCCAAGCTACATACAACCCGGCCAAGATCCTCCAACTATTTAGACTCAGTTGAAAGGGGGCAATCTCCATCTCGGCCAGCATCCAGGCGAAGTAGGGTTGAATTGGCAACCGGAGCCCGCACTCGAAGAAAGCTGGAAGAAGGGCCACAGAACCATCGTCGGGCTGACTGACACGATCACATGGGAGAGGGACCTCAAGAGAAATATCTATCAGGATGTCATATCGTTGCCGAAGCAGTGCTAGATCATCATCGAGTGCGGGATTCGCAAGCTATCATAAGTTTCCAGAAAAAACTAAATCTATGAAGTTCTAAGCGCCCTAAGCAAAGTATTCAATAAAATCTCTCCCTAGCAAGTATCAAAACAAATGAAAAGGAGAAACAGCAAAGCACAGCAAGCAAAAAAAAAAAAGAGAGGAAGAAGGTCCCTTGGGAAACTTAATTGATCTATGCTCGGAAAAACGGTAATAGGTTGAAGAACTTTGAGTAAAACTAAATCAGATGCTTCGTAGCCGAAGGAAGAAAAGTTTTTGAAATTGATAGGATTTTTTGCCAAACAGAGGCAAGGATATCGGTTCACCTTCCCATTACAACATCAGAATAATTCCAACCATCGGATCGTAATAGAGTCCCGGATGGACGCCAAGTGTCAACTGCAAAAGAGGTCTGCCAAAATCAAACAAACGGTTGAGATCAGCGCACTATTAAGACGCCTCTGCACGGTCGATTTTCTCCTGCTTTTGGCGGGAAACCGAAGGATGTTCGACAAGTGTCAGACTCAGAAAAAACTCTAAAGGTGATTTGATGGGCATTTAACAGACATGACGGTTGCACGTCTCAAGAAAAGATGCTTGAAAAGAGGCAACGGAAAATTTTGATTTGACTCCGGATCGCCACCAAGCAAAGTAATCAACACACCATCTTTATATAGTTCCGGCACCAACTTGTATGCTCGTTGGAACCGAGAACTAGATGACAGATGTTGATGGTGTTTTCAGGCACTATGGTATTTAAAGCAGCACGACAGGGGTAAAAAGGTAAATCTCATTCTTGTTCAGGATCATTGATGCCGACCCGACCCATAAAAAGCCAGCAGCAAGGGCCCGAGCACTTTGCAATAAGAGGCCGATCACCTTACGGTTACAGACCGACCACAACAGGAAGAGACCGAGCACTTTATGGTCGACAACCGATCACTTTGGTTCGAATGACCGAGCATTATCAGATCGGCGGCATCATTCTCAGTTCAAAGAACCATTATGACCGACCATATGAAGACCGAGCATATGGCAAGGCGTGCGCCAGAAGATAAGACGTCATGTCCCTATGGGGTAAGGAGACAGTCCTACCTTCATAAAGAATACTGATGAAACCAGTGTCCTAGAAGGATAAAGGGAATAGAGGTAGATTTGATTAGGAATCCTTGTGGGAAAATGAGGTTGCTTCAAATAGGAATCCTCGTACTATAGGGAATCTGATTTTTTCACTATTATAAATAGAAAGGTAGATTATGTGTAAAAATGGGGAAAATCAAGATCAATCTCATGGTGATTAAACTTGTAAAAGCATAAGAGATACAAGTTTCAGCAATAAAAAGCATAGTACTGTTTGTGTCCGTGGACGTAGGTTGGATAAAAAATCCGCCGAACCACGTTAAATCTCTTTGTCGATTGGCGCATTATCTACCTTCTGCTAAGTTTGCTTTTGGTTTCCCCCATAACCAAACAAATTAACTATTGAAGGAGGATTACATCGGGAGTGATATTCCCATATTGCCCTGAGACCAAAATCCACCGTCAACAAACATATTTAAGAGAAGCTTGCATTAATCTGGAAAGAATCTCAATCATTATGTTATGTGTGATTAAAATAAATTTATGCCCGTTAAATCATTATATATTCCTCTTTTTATAAACTATTAGATTAATTTAAATAATTGATTAGATTTCGATATTTAAATTTTTGACGGCTGATTTTGGTCTCAGGGCAATATGGGAATATTACTCCCAAGACAATCCTCCCTCAATAGTGAATTTGGTTATGGGGACCAAAAGCAAACTTAGCAAAAGACAAATAATACACCAATCGACTAGGAGATTTAACGTGGTTCGGTGGATTTGGATCCGACCTACGTCCACGGGCACAAACAAGATGATACTTTTATTATTCAAATGTGCTTCTCGGACTGTTCTTTGTGTTTTACAAGTCAGAGCTTGGTGATTCTGATGATGATATTGGTTCTCTTTTTTCTTCTCCTCCCCTTAAGCATACTCTACCCTCCTATTTATAATAGTGCAGAAATCAGATTCCTTCTTTTACAAGGGTTTCCTAGTTGAAACAATTTCCCTTTCCCATAAGGATTCGTAGTCAAAAACTACATTTACTTCCTTTATCATACTAGGACATTGACTTACTAGTTTACCCCATGAAAGTAGGATAACTTGTCATCTTATCTGTAAAAACATGATGCCTTATCTTCCTGAGCACGCCTCACCATGTGATCGGTCTTCATGAGGTCGGTCACAATGGTATTTTGAACTAAGAATGCTGCTACCGATCTAATAATTGCCCGGTCATCTGAACCCAAGTGCTCGGTTACCGATCATAAAGTGCTCGGTCACTTACTGTTTGGCTCTTAGTGGTCGGGTCGGTATTAATGATCTTGACTGAGAAGTGAATTACCTTTTTTACCCCTGTCGTGCTGCTTAAATAACATAGTGCCTGAAAACACCATCAACAAAATTCAAGTAAAAAAAATAAATTAAATTGTAATAATTATATCCTTATATAAATTGTGGAAAGGGCTTGGACAATGTGAAAGTTAGTTGTGAATTCGCTAGCTAGGTTTAGTACCAAGATCTAAAGTAGGTGCGTTCAGTTGAAAGGGCTCTAATAAGTCTAATTAGACTAATCTAATTAAAACAATCAAGTACTAATAAATGGATTGGCTTGGTCAGCATATTTTTTACTTAAAAATGAAACTTATATAATTATAGCAAAACTTAAACAAAGTAGTAGATCTGTGTTACGTGCATGAATAGATCAGTTTTTAACAACGTTGTACTAAATCTCAACAAATTCCAATACAGTAGTTCACTTGTTTCTAGCAAACGAGTACTTGCAAGTAATTAGTTTACTCATCTCTCTTGTTGGAACCTCAAAATAGTATCTCTAAGCGGAAAAAAAAAATTTAAAGATCGTGGTTATGCCGTTGTTGATGTAAACAATATACTATTAAATTAATATATATTAAATTTAACATGCATGCAACAAATATTTTATTTATCAACATAAATAATATTTACTAACAATAAAACATACATCGATGTACTTTATTATCTTTCTAGAGTCTTTTGAATATCCTCCTTGATTTTTCCCTAGCAATAGTGCACCAAGTGTTGCACCTCTAGTTGGCACGCTAGCACTCATTTACGAACAAATCGTTCCCACTTTTGAGAACAGAAGAAACCTCTTTCCTTTCTAGGATTTTAAAAGTCTTGGAACAAATTGGAACTATTCCAATAGAGAGAACACTATTTTAAAGAAAACTTAATTTGCATGAATATCTTACACCAAATCTCTTGCAACATTCAATTGCATATTTATATAGATATATGATCAACGTGAACACTTCAGATTGCTCATATATATTATCATGCAACGTTTGTTTGCTTGTATATTATATATACATATGCGCAACAATTGCTTATGTATATATTATTCTCAAGCTTCTGTATCTCTATCTTTTGCTCAACGTGAATGGCTCATATAACGTCAATCCAATATCTCTCCAAATCAAATTTGGAGTCTTAAAGATTATTTCCAAAATAAAATTAGAATGCTTAATCAAATTGGGAATCATAATTACATAAAGACTTCTCTATTTAATCTTAATTAGAACTCTAATTAATTTGGGTGATAGCCCACTAAATTAAAGCCCAATAGATTAAATATTATTTTGGCATAATAATTAATTAACTATTAATTAATTAATTTAACTTTCTTAATTTTAATTAATAATTAATTAAAATTACATTTAATTAATTAATTTATTTAATATAAATATCAAATATTTATTTAAACAATTAAATCTAATTTTATATTTCGAATTTATTAATCAAATTAATATTTCCGAAATATCCCGAATATCCTAATCTAATTAGGAAACACCAAAATAATCATTTATTAACTTTTAATAAACATCCTTGAATTTGTAACATTGATGAGAACTATATTGTGCGACCGTCCTAGGTTCATTATCGAGTAGCAGTGGAATAATATTAACTCTTTAATATTTGATCTCTATGATATTCCACAGATCATGGGTAATCGTCTAACAGCAAGCCATGGCCCCAAGTCGATGAATGAAGTGGGAAAACATATGAACCTGTTAGAATACACTTCGAGCATGTCATCTCATTCCTTCTGATATTTATGTTTCTTATCGAGTCTAGGATCACGGTAATGTCAAATCCTTATACTCGACATATCTTTAAACTTTATCTTGTGGATTTGATATCTCTAAGATATCGACTGTTTTGGCCAAAGACTTTTATCCACAACTTTAAGTTTCCTTGAAACATTTCTTTTATTATCAAAGCTATCGGATCCCATCTTGAAGCATATGTGACTTCGTACGTCAATCGCTCAAGGCCATCTAGCATTTATTCAAAAGACATAGATAATCGAATAATGATATACTAGTTAACCAAGAGTACTATCGCACAAGTCATCATATGATCTCAAATCAGATTATATGACGACACTAATGTATTATTACGAAGATCAATGACCTTAGATAATATTACCATGTGATCTTATGTTTATGTGGTCGTGTTCGATATTTCATTCTACTAATGAAATATCTATTGTCTATGTCCTTATGATATGAGACTCATCATCCATTCTATTAACATCATATGTCAATCTAGGCGACACACAACAATACTGGTCAAGTGGTATATCATTATCTTGTATAACAATAATATTTTACCAAGAACTTAATTTGAGACATATATAAATATCGTTGACTCTTATAATCGCAAAAGTCTTTTGGATTAACGATATTCATCTGACATAATGTCTCAGGACATACACATAAAATATGGATGTAATAATGTGTAGTTAACAAATGCCTTTTATTAATAAATAATCAACTATATCACAAATATTATACCTTAAACCATTACATCCATAACTGGTTTTAGGGCATACACTCTAACAGTTATTACAATATAAAGATGCTTTTTTTTTCCTTTGCAATATCTTCTTCTACGAGACTATTTTTCTGCTTTAGATATTTGGAAAAAGTATCTTAATGGTTGCTTTTCTGAAAAGTTTCGTATGACTTTATCTTCGTAGGGAGTTTCACCCTCGTCGACTTGGCCTGATGGTACCATAAGTGAACTTGAAACCAATATATAAACTTTAAGATCATAGGTTCAAGTCACCATAACTACAAAAGGCATGCATGATTTATACAAAAATCGATACAGTCCTACAATCGAGCAGATTTCAGTCATGCATGTTCAACAATCACTCTCACATGGGCAAGACTTCTTACAGAGATAAAATCGTACGAGACTATTCAAAAAAAAGAACAAACATTAAGACACCCTCATCGAGTACTCAAAATGAACAAATGGTCTCGTAGAAGAGAGGTTGCATAAAAATACCTTCATACTAATTTATCTATGGATAATGTGAAACAATTTCTCTATGAACAAAATATGGACAAGACTGCGTATACTAAAATCTTGTGTATTGAATGCGCACTAATATTAATTTCTTGCCAATGTGATGGTTTCAGGGAAATTATAACCACAATTGGTGGGATCCCAAGGCCTCTGTTGGATATCAGTCCTCGAAATTTCGCTGTAATATTTAACGAGGCAGTTGGTCATGAATTGTGCTATGGGCCCAAGCCCAATTGATATGTCAAGTCTAGTTAGTTAATATTTTCAGTTTCCTTTATCAGTTTCTTTTGTTGTATTTATTTTATTGCCAGTTTCTTTTGTTCTATTCATTTTATTGTATTTCCCAATTGTTGTTTGAAGTTCAGTTAAGTTCCATTAGGGGCAGTTAATGATAGTGGCGTCGAATCTGATGGCTCTACTTGCTGGTAGTTATGTAGAAAATTGTATTTGTATGGAAAGACAATGAAATGAAATGCAGTGGTTGAGTTCTCAAATTCTTCTATTAATTATAACTGGAGGCTGGCTCCCTCGAAGAAGCCAATAATACCAGTAATTGTGATCTTAGACAGTGAAGTTCATATCAAGTGGTATCTTAGAGCCAAGATCCTTATGACAGAAGGCACTCGTCTTGCTCAGCTAGCTAAGGTTGTGGCAGGACTTCAACAAGCTCATGGCACAATTGACCAAGCACAAGCCCTCTGATAAGTGTGGTTTATACTCACTTATTACAGCATTTTTAGCTTACTGTTTTGTTAAATTTCGAGATATTTAAATGTCATTTATATTTTATTTTGCATTTTATTTGTAGGAGCATTATTACATGGATCTGGGAACAATTGCACGTGTTTTGGGACCATATGGGAGCATAGGACATAAGACAGGAGCAACAGGGGAGAAATTCATCACACCCAGCCAAGATCCCGAGAGAAGGACGCCAAGGCGCCACAAATTCCATGCATTGGCGCCACTATGTTGGAAGCAACAAGCGCTAAGGCGCCTGTTGCATGCAAATGGCGCCATGGCGCCATTTGCTAAACAATGCAAGGGCGCCATGGCGCCTTCCCAAAGTCACGCACCCATACTGAATGGCCGAGAGTTAGGCGCCGCGGCGCCCACTTAAGGAGCCGCGGCGCTGCGGGAAGAATCAGACACGCATCAGGAAAGTGATTTTAGGGTTTTCAATAATCCTAATGATACCCAAAGACTCTCAGACTCAACTATAAATATAACATTACATCCAAAACTCAGGGGGAGGCTAATACACTGCACAAAACACAGAATTAAATATTTTTAGAGATCCAAGGAGTGGATTGAAGAGCGACAAGAGGAGATTAAGGCGGTGACGTTCGGAGAGGAAGAGATTCAATTCGCGTTTTATCTTCTTATTTCTTTCTTAGAACTCTAATGATTTCCATTAGATTCATGGTTTGTGTATCATTGATTTTATCTTTTGTCATGAACTAAACTCCTTAATTCTGGAGAATGGTGTAATCGATGCTTGAACCTTGTAATTGATTGTCAATTTTGTGATGAAGTTTTGTTGATTTATTTATATTCTTTTGAGTTTAATGTTTTATGTTTGCTGGCCACAAATATGATGATATGATGATGAATGTTTAGAATCTATCACTCGAGAGAGAGGATTTTGAATAGATCTAGAGAATTTGACCTAGGATTTTATAGAGTTCGAGAGAATCTGTAGTCCTTTGAAGTCGTTAATATAGAATCACAAATCGTAATGAGTTGTTAACTATTGGATTTTTATAGAGATATCGAAGTCTGTAGTTAATGATATTTTCACTCGGCACTCGAGAGAGGGAGTGGATAATTTTCGGAGTCTTGACTTATAAAAAATATAACCGAACAATGGTAATTGGCATAACAAATACATAGGTGACAGCTAGGTGAAATCAGGATCCAGAATCTATATCGTATTAGTTCCTCCTATCCAATTATTTTTATATTTTATTTATTTAATTAAATCTTTATTATTTATTTTCTAAATAAAGTTAGGATTATCAATTGTAGTACTTAGTGTGAGTTAACACAATCTCTGTGGGTTCGACACTCTTAACTCATATTTATACTAAAACTTGACACCGTACACTTGCGGTACGATATAAAAATATCACAACAAGTTTTTGGCGCCGTTGCCGGGGAATGTTTGTTTAATTCACATTAATACTACTACCAAGTAATTTTAGCTTTAATTTAGATTTTTATTTTGTATTTAATTTTACTTTATTTTCTTTATTTTTTTTCTTCAACTTTATTTTTATTTTGTATTTAATTTTTATTTTTTTTATTTTGTTTATTGATTTTTATTTTTCTTTTGGTGCTTCAGTGAATGCGAAAAGCCACAAGTCTCAATTCGCTCCTGTTTGATCCTGAAATAGAAAGAACTGCGAGGAGACTAAGAAAAGAAAGGAAAATTGAAAAAGAAGCAATGGCAGCTGAAAACATAGAGAACAACCCACGCCATGTGGCAATCAGAGATCACTTCAAACCGGTCCTTGATGATATATGCTCTGCGATTGCCCATCAACCAATCAACGCCAACAGTTTTGAGTTAAAACCTGCATTGATCAACATGGTACAAAGGAATCAGTTTGGGGGTTCAACTGTAGAGGATCCCAACTTGCACTTAAGGATGTTCCTGGAGATCGAGATACCATAAAAGTAAATGGCTTGAGTAAAGAGGCTATCAGGCTACGCTTATTTTCATTCTCTTTACGGGATAAAGCGTGGGATTGGCTGCAATCAATAGAGACAGGGAGTATCATGACATGGCAGGATATGGCAACAAAATTTCTTGAGAGATTCTTTCCGCCAGCTAAATCAGCTCAACTGAGGGCAGAAATCAGCATATTTAAGCAGATGGAGACTGAAACTTTATATGAAGCATGGGAGCGCTTTAAGGATCTACTACGAAGATGCCCACAACATGATTATGCAGATTGGGTCCAGATTCAATTGTTCTATAATGGGCTGAATGGTTCGAATAGGACTGTGGTTGATGCAGCAGCTGGGGGAGCTCTATTCAAGAAATCAGCTGAGGAAGCGCACAATTTATTGGAAGAAATGGCCATTAACCACTATCAATGGCCAAGTGAACGCGCTACGGTGACTAAGGTGGCTGGAATTTATGAAGTAGACCCTCTTGTGGCACTTACAGCTCAGATTTCCACCTTGACCACTCAAGTAGCAGCCCTGACAAAACCACGAGTATCATCTATTGAATCAGCGACAGCTACAAATATGTAGTTAGTGGAAGGAAACCCGAACATTGAACAAGTCCAATATGTGAACAATCGGAACTTCAACAGCTATAGAGGAAATCTTATGCCTAATCGTTATCATCCAAACCTGTCATATGCTAACACAGAGAATACCTTGCAGCCTTCTTCTGGTTTTGACTATAAAAAAGATGAGCAGAAATCTTCCTTAGAAGAATTCGTGAGCACGTTTGTTGCTGCTAGTACTTCAGCGAAATTTGAGAAGACTGAGTCAAGGCTAAACAATATTGAGATACACATGGAAAATATAGAGGCCACAATGAAGTCTTTAGAAACACAAATTGGGCAGATTGCATCCTCCATAACCAAGAAGCAGTAGGGGGATTTGAATAAAATGTCACAGCCGCCAAGCTATCTTTTTCATGTCAAAGCAGTCAGTGGATACAAAATAAGAAGCTACCATGACCACCATTTGGGTGGTTGCGTCTGGCTGAAGACGTTAAACTTAGCGCTAGCGGGAGGCAACCCTTGCATTTATTTTATTATTATTTTCTTTACTTTTTATTTTATTTTATTTATTTTTATTGTGTGCTATTTATTATTTGCATGATATTTATGCAGGTAGCACGAGACACACAACGCCCGCTCAACCAAATTCTAACCAGCAAGAGTCTGATCAACTCCATGCACGGTAGTGCTGTTCCTCACTCTTGTTCTTGATATTTATCTTACATTGAGGACAATGCAATATTAAGTGTGGGGTGTGTGTATGTTGTTTACTTGCTATTTAGTTGTTTAAATTTATTGAAAAAAAAATTTGTTTTAGTCTTTGATAGTAAAGCATAAATCATGTGATGATATTGTTTATTTATGAGTGAAATTTTAGAAACGATAAGTGCCCGATTTACTTTTATCTGATGCCTTGAATAACTGATCTATGTTAGACTCGTAAGCACTTAAAAATAGGTTTTTAGCAGTAAAACTTAAGTAGTTGACAAGGTGACTAGTTGAAGAAATTGCATGTCGATGAATGACCGTTTTCTTAGAATCTATCTTGATTTGCTAGTGTTATGAAGTATGGTATATCTAAAAAGAAAAATGTCTCTAAAGAAATAAAATAAACCACCTATAACCGATAAGCGTGAAGCTACCCATGGGTGAGTATTAGGACCACCATGAGGAGAAATGCTACCTTAAAGGGTAGGTGAGTGAGTTGAAAAAAAAAGTGCAAAAAGAGAAAAGCAAAAAGAGACAAGAAAAGAAAAGAAAAATCATATCATACTGAGCACGAAATAAAGCAATTATAGAGCATAATTGAGATATCTAGGTTGGTTTGACCCATCGATTCTAATTTTTAAACAAAATCATTGAGTTGACTTACTTAGGAATCAAGCTGTGAATGAACCTTTACACACACACACACCGTGAGTCTAACTTAGATAATTTATTCAAGAATTTGGATTCGAGTTGCAATTGCGTACTTTGAAGATTCTTTGATTTCATTTATAAGCTTTCTTTGAGGATAATTTTATGTGTAACTATCGGGACTATGTTTTTATTGTTTATATTTTTGCATGATTGTGTGTGAATGACGTTTGTGGGTGTCGTCACGGTAAGCCATCACGAGACTATAACTCGTCCACTAGGGTCGCCTAGGGGTTTAAAGGCTTGTTGCATATGCTAAATGCAATCGTGATCCCTACGAAAGTGGCTTAGTTAATTAGTTATTTTTAATTGTTTATTAGAATTTAGTTTTTATTTTATCTTTTGCTCGGGACTAGCAAAACCTTAAGTTTGGGGGTGTTTGATAAGTGTGGTTTATACTCACTTATTACAGCATTTTTAGCTTACTGTTTTGTTAAATTTCGAGATATTTAATGTCATTTATAGTTTATTTTGCATTTTATTTGTGAGGAGCATCATTACATGGATTTGGGAACAATTGCACGTGTTTTGGGACCATACGGGAGCATAGGACATAAGACAGGAGCAACATGGGAGAAATTCATCACACCCAGCCAAGATCCCGAGCGAAGGGCGCCAAGGCGCCACAAATTCCATGCATTGGCGCCTTGGCGCCACTATGTTGGAAGCAACAAGCGCCAAAGCGCTTGTTGCATGCAAATGGCGCCATGGCGCCATTTGCTAAACAATGCAAGGGGGAGGCTAATACACTGCACAAAACACAGAATTAAATATTTTTAGAGATCCAAGGAGTGGATTGAAGAGCGACAAGAGGAGATTAAGGCGGTGACGTCCGGAGAGGAAGAGATTCAATTCGGGTTTTATCTTCTTATTTCTTTCTTAGAACTCTAATGATTTCCATTAGATTCATGGTTTGTGTATCATTGATTTTATCTTTTGTCATGAACTAAACTCTAATTCTTCTGGAGAATGGTGTAATCGATGCTTGAACCTTGTAATTGATTGTCAATTTTGTGATGAAGTTGTGTGATTTATTTATTTCTTTTGAGTTTAATGTTTTATGTTTGCTGGCCACAAAATATGATGATGAATGTTTAGAATCTATCACTCGAGAGAGGGGATTTTAAATAGATCTAGAGAATTTGACCTAGGATTTTATAGAGTTCGAGAGAATCTGTAGTCCTTTGAAGTCGTTAATATAGAATCACAAATCGTAATGAGTTGTTAACTATTGGATTTTATAGAGATATCGAAGTCTGTAGTTAATGATATTTTCACTCGGCACTCGAGAGAGGGAGTGGATAATTTTCGGAGTCTTGACTTATAAACAATATACCGAACAATGGTAATTGACATAACAAATACATAGGTGACAGCTAGGTGAAATCAGGATCCAGAATCTATATCGTCTTAGTTCCTCATATCCAATTATTTTTATATTTTATTTATTTAATTAAATCTTTATTATTTATTTTCTAAATAAAGTTAGGATTATCAATTGTAGTACTTAGTGCAAGTTAACACAATCTCTGTGGGTTCGACACTCTTAACTCATATTTATACTAAAACTTGACACCGTACACTTGCGGTACGATATAAAAATATCACAACACCCTCCAACATCAATCCTTAGAAAGACAGCAACACTCTTTGGAGAGGATGATGCAGCAACTGGCAAGGGTGAACACACGACTTGACAATCTCCTAAAAATCAAAGACAACAAGGTGGTGAATTAGAAGAAGTAGCACCCCGCAACAATGACATCCAAGGCATTCATTTAGCAGTGCCCCGAGTTGAATTTCCTCGATTTGAGGGGAGGATCCCATGAGCTAGTTGTATAAAGAAAATCATTTCTTCGCAATCCATAACACTCATCCACAACACCGTATTATGCTAGCTTCATATTATATGGAAAGCACGACCTTGGTGTGGTTTCAAGAAATGGAATACACAGGACAACTTACAAGTTGGGAGAACCTTTCAAGGGCTATCATGGTTCGATTTGGTCCATCTGCTTATGATGACCCCGCTACATAATTCAAATGTCTATCCCATAATACAACCGTGGAGGAGTACAAGGCACAATTTGAATTCTTGTCTAATCGGCTTCCCAATTTGAGTGAAGAGTATAAACTTAGTTGTTTTCTAGCCGGTTTAAGAGAAGAGCTAGAAATTCCAGTCTGTCTTGCAAACCCGACCAATGTCACCCAAGCCTTTGGAGTGGCAAAGCTACATGAGTGATACCTCACCTTAACCCACAAACCAGTCAAAACCTTACCAGTACCTCCAACAACAACCAAAACCAACATCAAACTTCGAACCAAAAACAAATCCTAATTGGACCCTCTCAGCAGAACCCCCCACCCACAACAAGAAATATCATTAACACCACTCAGATTACTAATGAGAGAATGAAAGAGAGAATAGAGAATGGGTTATGTTACTATTGTGATGAGAAGTGGCACAGTGGTCATAGGTGCAAGAAACCAACAATTTTCTTACTTGAAGGTGTCAATTTTGGAGTTGATCATGTGTTGGAGAATGGAGAAGTCAAGGAAGACTGGACTGGCGAGAAACATGTACCATTGGAAGAAGACAAGGTGGAGATTTCCCTCAATGTTGTTACGGGCTCCCCTTCACCAAAGACATGCAAGTAATGTGGAAGTTTGGAAATCAGCCTATTATTGTGCTTATTGATTCTGACAGCACCCATTGCTTTATAGATGCAAAAGTGGCAAGAAAATTACTACTGCCGACTCAGAAAAGAGGACAACTACATGTGACTGTTGCTAATGGAGATAAAGTTCCCTATCATGGTTTATGTGAGGAGGTGACTCTGGACATACAAGATAACTCATTTTCGGTGCCTTTTTATTTACTGCCCTTAGGGGGCTGTGATGCAGTAATGGGAATTACTTGGTTGCAAAAGCTTGGCCCTATTTTGTGGGACTTTGGGAACTTGAACATGCAGTTTCGGTGGGAAAGAAACCAGGTGGTGTTGCGAGGGCTAACCCCCACGGAGTGGACAGTAGAAGAATGTGAGGAATTCTGTAAGAACTCAAATGGGATTCCAAAAGGGTTAATTTTACAACTCCTCCAGTGTGATATGTCTACCCCACCCCAGCCAAACACGACCTATACCACTGCGATACAAACCCTCTTGCAAGAATTTACTGACATATTTCAGGAACCCCAAGGCTTGCCCTCACTTAGAAGTCATGACCACCATATCCCTCTAGTTGATGAAACCAAAACCGTATGTGTGAGACCCTATAGGTATCCTTATTTCCAAAAGGCTGAGATAGAAAAATTGGTATATGAAATGTTGAGAAGTGGAGTTATTAGACCTAGCCAGAGTCCGTTTTCTTCCCCGGTGCTATTGGTTAGAAAGGCGGATAGAAGTTGGAGAATGTGTGTTGATTATAGGGCATTGTACAGGGAAACTATTAAGGAAAAATTCCCAATTCCGGTCATTGAGAAATTACTTGATGAACTACAGGGTGCTTCGGTCTTTTCAAAAATCGACCTTAGGTCGGGGTACCACCAAATTAGGGTAAAATGTGAGGATATTACTAAAACTGCCTTTCGCACCCATGAGGGCCACTATGAGTTCTTAGTAATGCCGTTTGGCCTCACCAATGCTCCTTCAACATTCCAAAGGCTTATGAATACCATATTCAAGCCCTATCTCCGAAGGTTTATTATCGTTTTCTTTGATGATATCCTAGTCTATAGTAAAGACCCCAATACCCACCTTGAACACCTATAGTTGACACTTGAAATCCTACGGAATAACAAGCTATTTGCGAAGTTGTCAAAATGACAATTTGGAAGGGAAGAGATAAGTTATTTAGGTCATATGATCAGTAAGGAGTGAGTCAAGGCTGACTTTTCTAAGATTGGGGCAATGACCAACTGGCCTACACCCACTTCCTTGAAGGCTCTTCGGGGATTCCTTGGATTAACTGGCTATTATAGATGGTTTATTAAAAATTATGGAGCTATTGCTGTCCCTCTCACAGCATTACTGAAGAAGAATGCGTTCCAGTAGACAAATGACACCACAACTGCCTTCGAGACCCTCAAAGCAACTATGTCTCGCCCATCAGTTCTAGCCATTCCCGATTTCTCTAAACCATTTACTGTGGAATGTGATGCCTCGGGAATTAGAATTGGAGCAGTATTGGTTCAAAAAGGAAGACCTATTGCATTCTTTAGCCAGACTCTAAAAGGTAGGGCCCTTACGATGTCCACCTACGAGAAAGAACTTCTGGCATTAGTTACGGCTGTCAAGAAATGGAGGCCTTACTTATTAGGGCAGCAGTTCAAGGTTCTTACTGACCAAAGAAGCCTAAAATTTCTCCTAGATCATAAGATTGGCACTCTCTTCCAACATAAATGGGTATCAAAACTACTCGGGTATGACTTGGTGGTGGAGTACAAACCAGGGAAGATGAACAATGCGGCTGATGCCCTTTCACAGCTCCATGGAGAATCAACAGATACTCCATTAATGCTTCAAGCTATATCATACCCTATTGTTGATTGGCTTTCCCAGATTCCCTCCAATTACACCACTGACTCCCTGTTGAACGACTTACTGCAGAAATTCCAGACTGGACAACTCTCGGCTGAAAATATGGGATGAGGGGACAAGTCTTAACCTACAAGGGCAGAATTCACTTGGGTACAGTTACTGATCTCAACCAGCAAGTCTTAAAGCACTACCACGATAATCCTCAAGGAGGGCACTCAGGCTTCCACAAGACCTTTAGCATAATCAAACGGGAGTTTTACTGGCCATGACTTAAGCTATCTGTGAGGAACTACATTAAGGCATGCGATCTGCCAAAGAAACAAGGCAGAAAATGTACATCCATCAGGCTTAATTCAGCCCTTACTAATTCCGGAATGCAACTGGACTGAACTGAGTATGGATTTCATTGAAGGCCTCCCAACATCCCAATGAGAAAACTCAATTATGGTTGTGGTTGACATGTTATCAAAATATGCTCATTTTCTTTGTCTCTCTCACCCATTCACAGCTCAGAAAGTAGATCAACTCTTCATGCACCAAATATTTCACCTACATGGTATGCCAATATCAATTGTCAGTGATAGTGACCCCATTTTCACTAACCTGATTTGGAAAGAATTATTTGTCGCACATGGAACTAAACTTAATTTCAGCTCTTCCTATCATCCGGAGACAGATGGGCAGACCGAAGTAATCAACAAGGTTTTGGAACAGTACATCCGCAACTTTGTGGGCGACAAACCTAAGTCTTGGGCACAATGGCTCCCATTAGCAGAATGGTGGTATAACACAACCACGCATTCAGCCACTAAACTCACCCCATTCGAAGTGGTCTATGGTCAACCCCCTCCCAAACTCCTCTCGTATATGCCAGGCACCACTCGAGTCTCAGCTGTGGAGGACGCACTTAAAAGCCGAGATGACATCTCAGCCCTCCTGCATCAAAACCTCAAAGAATCACAAGAACGCATGCGCAAGTTTGAAAATCGTCAACGGACTTAGAGAGAATTTACAGATGGAGATTGGGTTTACCTCAAGCTTCGTCCTTACAAGCAAATGACGGTTGCCCTCCGACGTAACCACAAGCTCACTGCGAAATACTTTGGGCCCTTCCAAATTCTTCACCGAATCGGCAAGGTGGCTTACCGTTTAGATCTCCCAGCTCATTCCAAGATACACCCAACTTTCCATGTCTCGCTCCTCAAAAAACGCATTGGGGATAACATTCCAGTCTCCCAGACCTTACCACCTGTTGATGATGACGGAATGATCCAGCCAGAACCGGAAATTATTTTAAACAGGAGAATCAAGAAGAAGAGTAATTGAGCCGTGGTTGAAGTCTTGGTTAAATGGCAAGGCATTCCAGTGGAAAACTCAAGCTGGGAAGAGTATGATGCCCTAAAGACGAAATACCCCAACCTTGTGGGCAAGGTTTTCTGAAGGAGGAAAAATTGCTATGGGCCCAAGCCCAATTGATATGTCAAGTCTAGTTATTTAATGTTTTCAGTTTCCTTTATCAGTTTCTTTTGTTGTATTTATTTTATTGCCAGTTTCTTTTTTTCTATTCATTTTATTGTATTTCCCAATTGTTGTTTGAAGTTAAGTTAAGTTCCATTAGAGCCAGTTACTGATAGTGGCGCCGAATCTGATGGCTCCACTTGCTGGTAGTTATGCAGAAAGTTGTATTTGTATGGAAAGACAATGAAATGAAAGCAAGACATTGCAAGAATTGCAGCCTTTGTCTTCATCATGAAAGGCCGACCAACAATGACCCGGGTAACTGTTCATGCAATCCGCCACCGTGAAATTCATCATAATAGTCCGAGTCCGGGGACGGGTTTCGATTGTCATTTCCAATTACATCATTCCCAATGGAACGACCGTCGAGCCCCCGAACCGTACAGAGGAGTCCCATCGTCGGTTAGAGTCGCATACTCCACCCCAAGGCCATCCAAAGCCTCCTTGGAGATTATATCCAATGCACTCCCGAGATCCACTAAGATTCTGTCTACCTCAGAACCGCCGATTATCGCCTTGATTATTAATGCATCATCGTGGGGGAAACTCAGCCCTCGAGCATCCTCATCCGTGAACATTACTGGCACTGACCGACCACCTTGTATTCCCGAGGCCTGTTCTGTTTCTAACACTTCCAACCCCCGAGTTTGACTATAGTTTTTTCTTAACCGGTTAGAGTCCCCGGCCAGTGTCTTTCCCCCTGTAATGGTATTCACCTGTCGGTAATGTGATTTTGCCTGGCCGCCATAACTTCATGGTCAATATAGTTATTCAAATACCCATTCCGCGTCAGGTCTTCCATTTCCTCCCGCAAATCTTTGCATATGTCTGTCGTATGTCCCCTCAAATTATGATGCCTGTAATAGGATTTTTTATTTCTCTTGTCCGGTGGGAATCTTCTGAAGTCAGGCTCTATGAAGAGGCCCTTTTCCCTGGATTTCCATGACGATTTTCCCCAGTGGTTTGTTCAAAGGAATGTATGCCTCTTCCCCGGCCACATGGTTCACCTGGGCCGGGATTCCCTTTTCCTGGTCATTTCGAGGTATCGGCTTGAATTCCCTTCGCCTCGGGGGTGGTTTTTTGAACTCTCTATCTGGCTTGCGAGGAGCTTCTGCCCTCGTCGTCCTCTCCCTGATAGCTGTCCCCCTCCGGGTGATTCTCTCCTCATCTTCCAACAAAACAAACTTCCGGGCTGTTTCCAGAGCGGTGGCATAATCCGGTGTACCCTGGATCCTCAGGTGAGTCCACAACTTTCTGATCTTTAAAGCCCCATTCAAACTTTCCAGGGCTTCGAGCGACTCATATCCCCCGACCTCGAGCACCATGTTATGGTACCGTTCAATGAAAGTATTCAGGGGCTCATCATCCCCCTGCTTCATGAGCCTCAATTCCCCAATTGTCTTTTTTGGGACGCATGCCCCTTTGAAGTGCCGAACAAATGACTTTCTGAGTTGCGTGAAGCTACCGATGCTCCTTGGGGCTAGACTTCTGAACCACAGAATGGAAGACCCACCCAAGGTTAGGGGGAATACTTTGCAAACGGTATCCCCTACCACTCCTTGGACCTCCATCAATATAACAAAACCCTCAATATGGATTTTGGATCAGTATGGCTTTTGTAGGGCGTCATGGACGACATGTTGAATTGTCTTGGGAACTCTACCGACCTTATTCTTATGTGAAATGAGATTCAACCTCGCCGTCCGAGCATCTCCCGTGTTAGTTTTGAGGTTCACTCCTTACTTGGCCATTTCTTTTCTTAACCAAGATCTTATATTGCCAACTGTGTTACCATGCCGCCTTCCGCGGCCTTCTTCGCGTCTGTCACCCCGGGTGCGCGCGTTCCTCATGACTTGAGATTTCCCGTCCAGTTTCACCATTCTTCCTATCTCCCCTTCTGGTGTCGGGGGGCTATCATAGGAAGAATGGCGACACTCTCTCTCTCCCCTCTTCTCTTCCCACATATCCTCCGTTTGTAAATCTTTTTCTACCACTATGGACCTCATCCCGTAGGGACCCTTCCTCCTAGGTTCATCGTCATCGCTCACATCTGCAACCTTTTTTCCTTCCGTTATTCCGCCTCTCCTCCGACTGGTTCCGGCTTCAAGTCTCTCATTATTCGTCTCTTCCATCCTCTCCAGTCTGTTCATCATGGATTTCAAAAGGATTTGATTTTCCTCCGTATATTTCCTCATATTTTCCTCCATCTTCTCCATCCATTCCGCTGTTGAACTCCCTGACGACCAGTGATTTCCCACCTTCT
>SKCR01044158.1:0-76020 GCA_019454045.1 Zanthoxylum bungeanum
AGTTTAGCTTGAACATAAGACGTACTGGGCACTAAAGAAGTTAAATCTTGATCTACAAGCAGCAGGAGAAAATCGACTCCACCAACTCAACGAATTGGAGGAATTTCGCCTACAGGCTTATGAGAATGCCAGGTTATACAAAGAAAATACCGAGAAATGGCATGATCGAAAAATAGTGCGCAGACAATTGGAACCAAGACAGCAGGTGTTGTTATACAATTCAAGGTTGAAACTTTTCCCTAGAAAGTTGAAATCAAGATGGTCAGGTCCATTTGTGATCACTCAAGTTTTACCATATGGAGCTGTTGAATTACTTGATCCTAATACCAACAAAACATTCAAAGTTAATAGTCAGCTGTAGGACACAGAAATCGGTGACGCTGTTCCGGACTCGTGGCCCGGTCGGGAATACGGAGTAGCCCACAGGGGAACTAAACCGGAGAACTAAAAATGGAGTCGCCACCCGGTGTGAATCGGGAAAATGATTTAAGGCCGCACTCACCCCTCGCAATGGAAGACCTCAAACCGTTGGGTTCGGAATGGTCTCTTACTTATGCCACTTTTAATGAAAGGATTTGTGCAAAAATCTAACCAAGCCTAAGCAACATATATTTCCAAGGATAATCTACTTCTAAGTTCATGCATAAAAAATAAATTGGAATAATGACAAGCATATAATTTCATGAACACATTATATTGATAAACACAGAGACGCGATTAAACAATAATTGTACAAACATGCATATTAAAGAGAGGCAATTAAGTGCATAATGTAAAGAGATAATTAAAGAGGCAATTATACACTAAAATAAATGTGTCATGATGCGATGCAAAAGAAGATAGACAATAAAGGTGAAAGAAGAGAGATGCAATATATGCCCACATCTATATAAGACTTCAAGTGTCTGATTGAACGTATCTTACGTTCAATCGAACGTGCTTTGTCCGGCTCGGCAAAACATCGTGGCAAATGTAGCCCTTAGGCTTTTCATCTCTCGAAATGGAGGACCTTTAATCCAACTTGATTTTCCCATGCACCTTGCAATATGATGCATGATTATGCAAGGAGATGACATACAAAAAGTAAATAACGGAATAATAAAAGGCGCGACAAAGTATTGTCGTAAAGGTAGCCTTTTAGACTTTTTTTCCCTCAAATAGGGAACCTTTAGACCAACATACTAAGCCCATGCGCATTACATCACAATGCATAGAAAGTAAAGACAACAATATATGACTTCATATACTCGATTAAACATATCTCACATTCAATCAAACACACTTCGTCCGGCGCGGCAAAGTATTGTCGTAAAGGTAGCCTTTTGAACTTTTATTCCCTTAAATAGAGAACCTTTAGACCAACATACTAAGTCCATGCGCATTACATCACAATGCATAGAAAGTAAAGACAACAATATAGAACTTCATATACTCGATTAAACATATCTCACATTCAATCAAACACACTTCGTCCGGCGCGGCAAAATATTGTCGTAAATGTAGCCTTTTGGACTTTTATTCCCTCAAATAGAGAACCTTTAGACCAACATACTAAGTCCATGCGCATTACATCACAATGCATAGAAAGTAAAGACAACAATATAGGACTTCGTATACTCGATTAAACATATCTCACATTCAATCAAACACACTTCGTCCGGCGCGGCAAAGTATTGTCGTAAATGTAGCCTTTTGGACTTTTCTTCCCTCAAATAAAGAACTTTTAGACCAACATACTAAGCCCATGAGCATTACATCACAATGCATATAAAATAAAGACAACAATATAGGACTTCGTATACTCGATTAAACATATCTCACATTCAATCAAACACACTTCGTCTGGCGCAGCAAAGTATTATCGTAAAGGTAGCCTTTTAGACTTTTCTTCCCTCAAATAGGGAACCTTTAGACCAACATACTAAGCTCATGCGCACTATATCATCAATACACAATCAAGTAACGTGCGGAAAGTAAAAGACGGAATATAAAATGTGAATAATAAACAAACAAGATAAAATAAAGTGAAAGATGTGTCGTTTGCTCAAGTGGTACGTGGAGTTGTTTCCCAAGTATAGACGCACTACCGCCCAGTCGGATTCGGCTACGGAATTTACGTTTGGGTTTCCATCCGATATACCATAAGAGACGACACATTTTCCATTCATCCAATGGCCACAACACACATTAACCAACGACTCTCATGCGAAGGAAATTCAATAAATAATTAAAAGATGAATGAAAATAAATAAGAAAGGTGCCCTCAAGTCTAACCTTTTATGTCGACTCTTGAAATTGCGTCACAAGGCCTTCGGAATGGCTAACACTCCGCAACTCTTCCGGTTCGCTGGTTCACGTTCTTTCCTCGATGTTTCACTGTTTGGGCTGCTGTTTTTCACTCCGTTTTGCTACTGTTTTACTGCTGTTTTTTAGTCACTGTTTTTGCTGTATTAAGGGACTGTTTTTTGCAGTTTCTAAGGGGATTATGGCTGCTATTTTGTGCGGTAATTTAAGAGTTTTAAAATGCAGTTTTTGCCCACTGTTTTCGGTAATTTAGGCCACTGTTTGGGGTGATTTTTTCGGTGATTATAGTGCAATTTCAGGGGCTTTTTTTCGGTCACTGCATGGTGGTTTCAAAGGCTATTTTTTTATGATGCACGGACTATTTTATGGGATGTGTTTCGGTGGTTTTGGGGTACAAAAATAGTGCAGTTTTCGGTGGTTATAGGGGCATATCTTAGAACTATTTTTGGTGGTATTGGGGACTATTTTGAGGGGTGTGTTATAGGGTGTGGAAAAAGGCAGTTTGTGGAGTGGCTGTTACGTGAGTTTGGCTGGTCAGGGGGGGCTGAGGCTGCTTGCGGACATGAAGCAAGGAGAATTGCATGAGTGGAAGGGTATGTGGCGTGAAGGATGAGGGGCAGTGAGTGGAGTTGGCGAGAGTTGGCTGTTGTGGTGGCTTATTTAGTGTGAATTAAGTGGAGTACGTGGGCTGCTTTGCTGGTCATGAGGAATGAGCTTATGGTTTTTTTTTTTAGTGCCGTGAATATGCTCTTGGTGCGTGAATGTTCCCCAGGGCAAGGGTTGAATTTGTGTTTCTTTTATAGACAAAGGCTAGGGTTCATCCTTGTTTGAATAGGAATGGGATTTGTGTAATCATGGGGGATATATTTTATTAGTGTCACACAAGGAAAGCATCTACTCAATTAGGGACAAGATTTGGCTTAATTAGGAAGATCATATATTTGATTTGTTTTGATTAAGTATGTGATTATTTAGATTTTATTTGATTTGTTTTAATTTCACCATGTGTTAAATATATGTTTTGTTATTTTTGGATGTGTTTTATTGGGCTTGGGCGTATGAGTGGTCTCCTTTGGCGTGGGCTTGGTCCATTTGGTGGGCTTGGTGTGTGGCTCAGTGGTGTGTGGGCTTGGTGTGTGTCTTGCGGGGGTTTGGGCTAAGGATGTGTTTTAAAACAGAGGTCCAACAAGCGAACCCGAAGCTAAACAAGCGAACTAAATCCAACAAAAATGTCAATTCTTGACTCTTCCATTCTGACGTCTGTTTCCCGCGACTTCCAAAATTTAAAAAGGTAGTGTCTCCATGCGAGACTCATCATCAGGACTTATATGCAAAAATGCAGTGCCTACATCAGCGTGTCAAGCACTACTGGGGAGAATCATTTAAGCGACAAAAAGAAATTGTCACACTTTCAGATCCAGCCTAACGTTCGGGCAGTCATGTCTAACTGATGACTTTAAACTTAGCGCTAGCAGGGTGGCAACCCATGTAATTTGTGTATATATTCAAGATTTGGTATGTTTTATTTTTGTGTGTTTAATTTTTACAAGTAAAGTCATTTCACGATGGAAGAAGTTCTTGTAAATCTTCACAAGCAATTTCCTTCTCTCCCTCAAAACTCTCTGATGAAAGTCTACAAAGCTCGCTTAGAACGAATGAGACTACTGATGATCAAAGGTATTCCTAATGACATTCGTTGGATTATTGAAGCACGAGTCTGATTGGCAGGTGAGTCCTCTGACTTTTTTATTTCATATCTGCCTGGTTTAGGAAGAAGCGCCTATGCTAAAAAGAGAAGAGCTAAAAAGATGGATGTTTGCTATAAATGTGCTCGCATGACATGTAATACCCGTTGTCGTTCTTTAGGAATGATGTCTAATAACCGTGAAGATAAGATTAAATTCATTAGGGATGACTTGAGTAAGGAGTCTTTGGATGACATATCTAGACTCTTGAGACGCATTCCAGTGGATATATGCATCACGCAATTCACATGTTATATACACAATTTCGTAAAGAAAGACAACAGTTAAGTCTCTGGAATCTGACTCAAAAAGACCTTGTTTGCCAATTTATAAGAAAATTGGATGGGAAGCTTGTCCATGACGCATAGACGTCAATCAAGCTGTTATTTTCTTGTAAATATTATATCTTTTTGTCTTTTCCTAATAATTGTGATTTGTTTTGTATTTTTCTTTTATTTTCTCCGACTTTTTGACCTTTCACGATTTCTTTTATTGTTTTGCTAATAATCGTCATTTGGAAGATACTAGTTCTATTATTAATAATCCTTTTCAGGTGTTATAAATTCAACTCATCATTGCACTTTTGAAGGCATCCAGATAAAAATGGAAGCCACTCCAAGAAGACGAGTTGTAAATATCTGTGTCTTTTATGGTACTAGTGTTGGTACTAAGCCACAATACGTAGCAGCAGCACATGAATTGGGTCGAGTCTTAACTGAAAGGAATATGCACCTAGTATATGACGGTGGCAATCTTGGACTAATGGGGATCATTTCAAAGGTCGTAGAGGATGGAGGAAGTCAAGTCTTGGGAATCATCACAAAACCTTTGACGGAGGCGAATCTAATATGACCATCAAATAGAGAGGAACTAATTGTGCCAGGTATGTCTGAACGACTGGTAGAAATGATTAACCGTGCTGATGCTTTTATTGCTTTGTCAGGTGGCTTGGGTACAATGGAGGAAATCTTTACAGTACTATTTTGGGCGAACTTGAACATACACCATAAACCAATTGGACTATTTAACGCAGATGGATTTTATGATTTTCTTTGTGTATTTCTTGATGATGCCCAGAGAAATGGGTTCGTGTAAAAACCTTTAAAAGAACTCCTCTTCACTGCCCAAAATTTAATTGACCAATTCTTAGCCTTTGAACCATAAATTGACCCTATCCTTTCCAAGATATACTGGTCTGATAATGATCGTAAGAAGCGTCGGATAAATCTGGATCTTAACCTTTAAAACCATGTACCGTTTCTAAACTCTTATTCTATTTTTTAAGACATTGGGGACAATGTCTCATTTAGGTTTGGGGGAGAGGAATAGTTAACTAGTATCTTGTTTTTATTGTGTTATTTTTATTTGATTTTTAGTCAAAAATTTTCGAAAAAATTAAAATTTTTTACCAAAATTACAAAAATATTTTGTGTTTTTAATTTGATTAATCAGGTGAAATTGGTGTGAGATATGTGTGTAAGGAATTTCCACTCCTGAGACGTATCTCAACCTATTTCGGAACAAGTTAATTTTTGTTTATTTCCTTTTGAATTACTTAATTTGTGAATTCTCTATAAAACTAACTAAAATGGATCTTCATATGCTCAATTGGCATGTATTATCAACATATATGGTAACATACGGACACGAGCTGTAATTGAAAAGTTTGTAATATTCAGTGCTCTAGTTTAATTGGAGGAAACATCTAAAAAAGCGATGGGATTAAAAAAGAAGAAGTCTGATATCTTAGTTATTAAGTCTGTATGGGTGTTTGAACACCTAGTGCCTTAAAACCAACTGGTTTGGGAGTCACTGGCCCAAAGCTCGCTATATGGATCAAAGATGTTACAAAAAATATATATATCAAAAATCCGAGTAATTAAGTCTGTATGGGTGTCTTAACACCTAGTGCCCTAAAGCCAACTGGTTTGGGAGTCACTGACCCAAAGCTCGCTACATGGATGGATGATATTGTATATAAATAAAAAAAATTCAGAAAATTCAGGAAAAAATATTCCATTGCTAAAAAAAGTGTGAATTCTGATATAACTTTAGGACAAAAATATTACTCTCTTCTCAACTACACTTGTGACTATTGTTGGCTGTGTGTATGAAGAATGGTAAAAATAATCGGAGAATTTACTTATTCGGTAATTTAGAAAGAAAGAATACAACTCTAAACTTGGATAAGAAGTTTCACCTGATTAGTCACTAATTTCTTTATTCTCTTTTCTCTTGTCTTTTTGCTTTTGTGTGCATTAATTTTATTATCTTTTTGTTTTTATAAGACGTTTGTGGGTATCGTCGTTGTAAGCCCTCACGAGACTACAACTCGTCCACTAGGGACACCTATGGGTTTAAAGGCTTGTTGCGTACGCTAAATGCAACTGTGATCCCTACGAAAGTGGCTTAGTTTAATTTTATTTTAAATATGTTTATTTTATTTTACTTTATTGTTTTGCTCGAGGACTAGCAAAATGTTAGGTTTGAGGGTGTGATGAGTGGTAAATGTATCACTATTTCCCACTCATTTGACCTAATATTTTGTATAGTTTCTTGAGTTTTGTGAATATTTTGATGTGTTTTGTGTTATTTTGTAGATAAATAAGGTTTCGGGACTTTCTGGAGATGATTGGGGTCAAAACAGTGAAAAATAGATAAAAATGGCAACACTGTCATTTGGCGCGTCGCGACCGCTAACGTGCGCCAAATTCTGCCAACGTGCGCCTAAGTCTGCTAACGTGCGCCGGGACATGTGTCACAATCAGAGAAGATTTGCTAAAATGCGCCTTGCTAACGTGCTTCATGCTAACATGCACCGTTTGCAAACGTGCGCCGAATATGCTAACGTGCGCCTGACACATGTCAATATCTCAGCAAATCATGCTAACATGCGCCAGACACGTGTCATCATCACATGCTGCCGACAATCATCATCGCCACGTCAGCACATACGTCATCAATGACGTCAGCACAATAATTCAAATGTCGACACGTCATCACAATTATTGAGTTAATCATTCAGCCCCTGACACGTGTCACCATCTCAGCAAAAGGCAAGCCACGCGTCGAAGAACAACGCGCGTCGCGATGCGCAACATATTCTGCGTCGCGACGCGCGGAGTTAATTTTTGCCTATAAATAGAAGGCCGAATTTCAGATTTGAACTCATACTTTCTTCTATGTAATTCCTTAAGAATACTAAGAAAATTGTATCTTGTTTGTTTATTTACAGGTTTCAGTAATTAATTTTCGCATTTGCACTTTCTTTTCTTTACTTTTCAGTTTTTACTTTCTGCAATTTACTTTTACGCAATAGTACTTCCTTTCTTTACTTTTCAGTTTTTACTTTTCAGTAATGAGGAGGTAACTCCCCCTTGCTGGGGTTAAAGGTAAAGCTTTTATTACTAATATTTAGATTAATATCCCTTAATTATATTATATAAACTATTTAAAACCTGACTTAATGAGGATACCGCCTTATGATCGGTTGGTAATTATTGAAATTGGTTTTAACCTAACTTAATGAGGATACCGCCTAGTTGGTCGGTTGGTAATTAATTATTAATTTGACTTAATCAGGATACCGCATATATGACTGTTTAGCCTTTACACACGTATCCAATGAGCTTAGGCAGAAGCTCGATGCAAGACTACTCCATGTATCTTTATAGGTTATGGAGACGATACATGTTATGAGACCCGAAGGAAAAGAAAGTCATCAGAAGCAAGAATGTAGTATTTCTTGAAGAATAGACAAAGATATTGAAAAGCCCAAGATGTCTTCTAATTCCAATGTCGACAAAACCGATTCAAATCTAGACACAACCTTAGAACCAACATGAGTGGCCATAAATAATGATGGAGTGCATGATATGTCATAAGAAGAATCAGATGAGGAAAATGGTGTGGAGCAGAGGGAGTTGCAACCCGCTCCATCAGAAGCTACATGATCATCCAAATATCTGGATGACGACAATGTTTTTACATTTAAAGGTTTTCAGATGGAAATTTTATTGCTCTTCTATTATATATGGACGACATGTTAATCGTTGGACAAGATGCAGCGAAGATCAGCTAGCTAAATAAGGAACTCTCATGAAAGACTTAGAACTAGCTCATCAGATTTTGAGAATGGAAATAGTTCGAGACAAACAGAACAAAATGTTGTGGCTTTCACATGAGAGTTATATTGAACGGATAATTAGGAGATTCGATATATAGAATGCCAAACCTGTCAGCATTTCGCTAGCACGTCATTTCAAATTGAGCAAGAGTTCGTGCCCCTCATCCAATAAATAGATAGATGAGATGTCATCAATACCATATTCTCAGCAACTGGAAGTCTAATGTATGCTATGGTATGTACCAAGCCAGATATTGTTGGGGTTGGTGCTCAGAGCGCCAATTCTCGGTTGTATTTATTTTGAATACTTCTGTAAAACATTATTATTATGAATAATATATGCATTTTCTATAATATAATGTATCTTTTAATATGGTAAAGACGTAATGACCTTAGAATGATTAGTCATGGTACTGTTGCAAAAGCGTCGCAACTGACATTGAGTAGTAACATGACGTTGTCATTCTCAGACAGTTCCTGGTCAAGGTTTACACTACTTGGTCAGTAAAGTAAACCCGTTGAGACCGGTAAATGTCGTATACTGGAATATATGATTCCAATGGTTTCTCAATGAACCATAAGTCTTGGAGACTAGTATAGACGTGTGGGTGTTTATAGCGGATAAACACTGAACGACTCACTGAAGATTCTTAATGGATGGTACACCAACGTCAATAAGAATCTTCTCGGGTTGAGTAGCACTTGTGATTCTTAGACTTGAGATGCCATTGTGGGCACATGAGACATCTTCTACACTTAGATGGCAGTCACGTCACCGATCTATTAAGATCAGACCTCCGCATGTTCGTTGGGTGTAGATAGATCCTCATGGTGTCTTATGTGTATCAAGATATGATCCGTCAGTTCTGTGTACCAGAGCATAGGTAGTCCACATGATTAGCAATCAGATAAAACCATGGGCCCGTGGTAAAGTTTAGAAGCTAGTTCTAAACATTCTTTTAGAGATTGCTATTAGAATAGTCGACTGGATAATCCCCATAGAAATTTGACTATATCTCTGGGATATATCCGGATACCTGTGACGGAGGAATTATACATTTGCCATGACCTCGACCTGTATGATTCAACGAGTTTATCCGTGATCGTCATAATTTACGGGTGGATAAATTATGGACACGAAATTGGATTTCGTGACGGATATACCTGAATCTAGAGAGTCTCAATAATGAAATATACTCGTAGAGCACTAGAGCAACATTTATAAATAATATTGATTATTTATAAATTCGTTTAAAGGTTAAACGCAAGATACATGCTAAAGGGACCCGATAGTCATTTGTTTAATTATTGTGTATTTACATTTAATACTTGATTAATTTAAATACACATTAATTAATAGTCAAATTGAGATATTTGACTAATATCCTAAATGAATATATGTATTTGATATTTAATGTAAATATTATACATATATTTAATATATTTGTATTTAATTAATTAATTAATTATTTAATTGTTAAATGATTAAATTAATTAAAATATAAATATCTTAACATTTGGATATTTGGATTAAATGGCTAAGTTGCCTTTGTTGACTTAATTAAAATATCTATAAAGTGTTATTAGATATTTATATCAAGTTGATTAAATTAAAACCAAATGAAATTGAAATTAATATTTCTTGTTTTTGCTATAGCCAAATTCGGCCAAGGTGTTTTGGTAACAAATATATATTGTTTTATTTTTCATTTGGTAAATAACCTAATACACTTTCTAACCTAAACTCCATTAAATAAGACAAAGAAAGGTAGAGAGAAAAGAAAAGAAAATCAAGGAAAAGCTTGAAAATAGTAAGTATTTCCAACCTTCCATTAGAGAGTAATTTGTTCCTCTTATTGTGGGCAACATCTTGTGATGTTCTTGAGTTTTTCTATTCTTTATTCTTTGTGTTTTTGATGGATAAATGTTTGGTGAAAGTGTTGAGCATGTATAATGGAGGAAGCTTGTGACTAGTGTAGTTATAAGTATTCTTTTATGGTTTTGGAAACTTTGTTGCTAATCTAGAGTTGTTGACCCACTCTTAAATGACCTAGATTTGATCTTGAGTTGTTTCATTGTGTTGAGACTTTTTTTGGATGGAAGAAAGATGATTAAAGTAATTGATTTAATCAATTTGGTCTAATTTGTCCAATTTGAAGAAATTGAAAAATTAGGGTTTAAGACCACTTCCAAATTTGGGGATTTTAATTTATGTCGTGTATAAGGATGTGTATATGATGCATATAAAGTTTCATGTTGATTGGATTTCATTTGGATGTGTCTTGAAGCATGGAAGTGCAAAATGCACAATTTGGAGCCCATTGGTGCTCTCGGCCAATGAGGCAAATTTGGGGACTATGGTTGCTTTTGGTGTTTTGATGTTTTGAACATGCTAAGTTCATCTTAGAAATGATTTAGAATCATCCAAAATTGATTTGAACAATTTCAGACTAAAATGAACAAAATACCAAGTGTAAGGGCAATTCGGTAAATTCACTTAAATATGATTTATTGAATTTTATTTCATAATTTGATTATTGGATAATTAAATAAATATGTTTATTTAATTAATCCGAGAAAAATTTTTGAAATCGGAAAATTTGATTTTCCACCGTTTCCGATGCGTTACCGGATTTAGCCCCTAAAACCCCTACAGATATTCTCACGTAGTGGATATAGTGAGTCGTTTTCTCTCTAACCCAGGAAAAGAACATTGAGAGGCAGTCAAATGGATTCTCAAGTACCTCAAGGGTACATCGAAGTTATGTCTGTGCTACGAGTGAGCTGATCCAATCTTGGAAGACTATACAGATTCGGATATGGCATAAGATCATTATGGTAGAAAATCTACATCAGGTTTTCTCTACATTTTTGCAGGGGGAGCTATGTCATGGTAGTCAAGATTGCAGAGGTGTATTGCATTATCCTCAACAAAAGCTGAGTATATTGCAGTAGCGGAAGCATGAAATGAAATGTTGTGGTTAAATCGTTTTCCTCAAGAATTAGGGATCAAGCAAACAGAATACAAGATACATTATGACAGTCAGAGTGCTCTGGACTTGAGCAAGAATTCAATGTATCATTCCCGGACGATGCACATCGATATTTGCTATCATTGGATATGCGAGGTGATGGATCAACAACTGGTGATACTAGTAAATATCAATACAAATGAGAATCCAGCTGACATGTTAACAAATGTGGTTACTCGGGACAAGTTAGAGCTGTGCAGAGACATAATCGAGATAACTGTCAGATGATAATCGTTTCGGATGCAACATGAGTGGGAGAATTGAAGAATCCAACTGCATGACATTCATTACCAACCACCATTGTAAGCCTCCGAATTAGGTGGAAGTTAAATCATTTTCTTAAAGAATTAGGTGGAAGTTTGAAAATGGTGCAAGCTTCCAAACTACTTAGGTGGAACACTATTCATTTGTTGACAATGTGAGTATATGTTTTGCTATAAATATTGAGCTGTTTTGTGAGCTTTAGGCATCCCAAAATATTAAGCTTCAAGGCAAGAAAGCTTAGAGAGTGATATTTTTTTTTTGTAAAGTTTAAACACTTTGTAAATTCTATTATTGTAGTAATAGAATTCAGTTTTTCCTCATAAACACTCTTCAGTGATCAGAGAATCACAACAGGAACTTAGGGCCTGCGACTGAGCTGAGGGATTTTGTTGCTGTTGAAAGAGAAGAGAGAGTCAGAGACAAAGAGGAGAGAGTGCTTAGGGATTTCATTTGGTTAGGACTTAGGAAATATGAATTTTGATTTACTTTTTGTTGCTTTTGCACACAAATGAGAAAAAGCGTAGGGCCTTGCGTTCTGTTAAGAACTGTTCGGTTTGACGGTTCAGTTCGATTCTAAACCGAACCAAACCGAACCGAACCAAACTATTCGGTTCAGAACAAAACACAACCAAATTTGAACTGACAAACAGAACTGAACTGAACCAAACCGTTATACTCGGTTCGATTCGATTCAGTTCGGTTTCGGACATTTTGCCCACCCCTAAGTAAAGGAGAAGCAAAATAGATTAATTTGAGTAAATTGTGTTCTAAATAACCATAACATAATAGTGGACAACCTGCTATGCGAGTGAATAACCTAGCTCAATTTGAATCAACTGTATTCTACCAAACAAGCTGTACTATCTCGATTTCTCTCACCTAGGGTATCACGTTTTGTCGCAAGGGGTGTTTTGGTCAATACAATATTATGTTTGGTTACAAAATTAATTTGCCTTCAATTTTGTTATTTTACAAAAAGATCCTCCCAAGTAATTTTCCCCCTTCAAAGATCTAATTCTTAGAAAAACCCTTAGGAATCCTCACAAAAAAGGATCCAAATTCTTCTCCCATCTCTCTTACACAGACACCCAAAATTACTCTAAAAATCGCCGAATGCGAAGCCCTGGATTATCAATTTTTTTTTTTTTTTATTTTCCATTGAAGGCAGCCTCAATTGATAAAAAAGGCTGAGGCTTTTGAATAAGAAGAATGTTCGAAGGGCTAGTTCGACAGTTGCTACTAGGATATTTAGGCAGATACGTTAAAGATTTTCAGAAAGAGCAGCTGAAGATCACTTTATGGAACGAAGAAGTTTTATTGGAAAACGTCGAGCTGATTCTAGAAGCCTTTGATTATCTCCAGTTGCCTTTCGCCCTTAAACAGGGTAATGTTTTTTTTTGTTTTTGTTTTGGATTTCTTAATGGTGATTATTGAAAGAAAATTTATGTGTTTTTGAAGCATGTTCTTTTTATTTTAATAGGTCGAGTAGGGAGATTAAGCATAAGAATTCCGTGGAAAAAGCTTGGGTGGGACCCACTTATAATTGTCTTGGAGGATGTTTTTGTTTCTGCGTGTCAGCGGGATGATCAAGAGGTAATTTTGAAACTGCAAATCTGTACTTAATAGTAAAGGGAGTGTTAATTATGTGTGTTTGGATGATAGTGGAGTGTGGATGCTGTTGAAAGAAGAGAATTTGCTGGGAAAAAGGCTAAACTTGCCGCTGCTGAGCTGGCTAAATTATCTAGGCGTGTATCTGGTGAGTTATTTGAATTCTGTAATCAATTTTAAGTAAAGTGTATAGTTTGTTGGTTAAAGGTATCTTTGCCATTGACGTGATGTGGCTTTAAATCCATAGCTCGTGTGGAACGGAATCAGTTGCTTTCAGTGTTCTAAAACGCCCTGCCTAGGCGGCGCGTATAGGTTCGGCCGCCTATGGCCGCCGCGCGTTGGGGCCAGGCGCTCGTCACAAATTCATCGGTCAACCGCCGTTGACCGACACAGAATTTGAAATTAATTGCTTTTTCCGGCCGAATTTCACACCCCAATACTAACCCTAACCTTAATTTTACAAAATTAACTCTCTAACTCATCAATTTGAAAAAATCCCAATTTAAATCATAAACCCTAATTTCAAAAATCTAATCTTTTTTCTATTTTTGTTAGTTTCTCATCAAATTGACGATTTATAAATATTAGCCATTATTCAAATAACATTTATCTATGATTAATTTCTCCAAATCATACCAAATCTTTAACTTAATTATAGAAATTCTCAATTTCCGATTAACCATCTAGGCCCCGCCTAGGCTCTGGGTCGCCGCCCGACTAGCGCCTAGCGTATTTTAGAACACTGGTTCCTGTTAAGTATGAGTGTGTGAGTGGTTGATAATCATTAGTTGCCAAGTCAATGTAGAAGCTCACCGAAAACTTTAGCTGCTGTGGTTTTCAACCTTAAGTAGAAGTACAACAGTTACAACCATACTCTAATTCCAACATCAGAACAATTGCTGTGGTTCAACTCATAAATATAGTTTCTTAATTTACTAACCTCTGACATTTTGATTAGCAGACAATTTTTAACAGTGCATAGTACTGTCGTTGACTGGATAAAATATGGCTGAAGTGCTTCCTTCTTGATTGGTGTATTTTAGAAATGCCAGTTGTGCTTTCCTTAGATTCCAAAACGTTTATTGCTGAGAAATTCTGGTTTTTCCCACACTCTAGGGTTCCTATGGTATATGATCATGAACTACATGCTTTTATTTATTGTATTGTTTGTGAGAATTTGTGAAGAAAATGTGTATTAACATTTGCTTTAGTTTAGAACTACAATGAGAGGCCTTTATATAGGCATTATACAACTACCATATTAAATACACAACTACCATCTTAAATGCTTGGTTGAATATAATCTAACACCATATTAAATGCTTGGTTGAATATAATCTAACAATAAATATTAATTAGCTTCCCAACTAATTCCAACACTCCCCCTCAAGCTGAAGCATACATGTTATATGCACTAAGCTTGTTACATATGAAATCAGCACAAGAACCACAGAGAGACTAGGGTGTTTAAAGCACTACTGGAGAATTCACAGCAGGAACATAAATGGTGATTTGGATGTTTAACGTTGTTGGAGAATGCACAACGAGAACAGATGCAGAGGTTTGGATGGTTTAACATCGCTGGAAAATGCACAGCGGGAAAAGTTTAAACTATTCCAGAACAGCTCAAAGCATCTAAAGAAAACTTGCCAAATCACCCCATAACAAAATCCCGAAAAAAGATCAGATGTGGAACTTGGTGCTGCGGAAAAATTGTGTTTAATATGATACATTTATATATTTAAGTTTAATCAAATCCCTTAACTGTAGGGATTGGGTTAATTAAATCAATTCCTCAATTTTAGGGATTGATTATAAGAAGATTAGGTTTCCTGATTTAAATTCCTAGATTTTCTCAAAAGTAGCTATATATATGGCTTTGGTTTGTATCAAGGAAGTTTTCTAATACAAAAATTACTCAGATTTTTAACATGGTATCAGAGCCATAGACTCTTGAGAATAAATATTCCTGTCAACCTTAATTGTTGTTTCTCTTCTTCTGCCTTCATAGCAGATTTTTTTTTTTTGCTGGCCATCATCTCCAGGTTTGATCATATATTTTTTTCCCAGCCTTTATTTTTGTTCTTAATTCTGCCTTGATAACAGATTTATCATGTCTGAGGTAGTTACAATTGGTCAAAGCCTCACGTAAGTGGCCGCTTAGCACCGCATACCGAATTTTCGAACATTGGTCAAAGCATGAGAGGCTTACAAAATATGCAGTCTGCATATAAATTGAATGGAAAGAATTACTTGAAGTGGTCTCAGGTAGTTCAAACTTTTCTCAAATGAAAAGGAAAACTGAGCCATCTCATTGGCACTGGACCTGAAAAGGGAGATCCCAAGTTTGAGGCTTGGGATTGAGGAGGATGCTATGATTATGACGTGGCTGTGGAACTCCATGACACCATATATTAGTGATACATGCATGTTTTTTTCCACGGCTAAGGAGATCTGGGAGTCAATCAAGCAAACATATTCCAAAGGAAAAGAAACTGCTCAAGTCTATGAGATAAAGATTAAGATTGTTGCTGCCAAACAGGAAAATAAGTCGATCACAGAGTATTCCAACCAGTTGTGAAACTATTGGCAGGAACTTGATTACTACCGCTGCATACCAATGAAATGTAGTGCTGATGCAACAACTTTGAAGCAGTTTATTGAAAAGGATAGAGTCTATGACTTTCTTGCTGGTCTCAATGATGAGTTTGATCAAGTAAGAGTCCAGATCTTGGGAAAAGAAGAACTGCCCCCTTGAAGGAAGCCATCTCCATTGTTAGAGCAGAAGAAAGCAGAAGAGGTGTGATGCTTCAACCACTAATAGAGGAAGGGTCTGCTATGGTGGCTAATGGTGGGAACAATCAAAGCCTAAGCCTAGCACTACAACCAGACAGTGAGAATGGAAGAGCTGAGTTGTCTAGAATCTCTGGAAACAAGGACAATCGTGATAATCTTTGCTGTACATATTGCAAGAAGCAGAGACACACTAGAGATCGATGTTGGAAATTGCATGGAAAACCTTCAACCTCACACGTATATAGCGGCGTGTGTTCCTCACGCGCTAGCTTGAACGACGACTCTAAAAGAGAGATACTAGATTCTAGAGAAAGATTGGCTCTGATACCATGTGAGAATTTGTGAAGAAAATGTGTATTAACATTTGCTTTAATTTAAAACTATAATGAGAGGCCTTTATATAGGCATTATAAAACTACCATATTAAATACACAACTACACTATTAAATGCTTGGTTGAATACAATCTAACACCATATTAAATGCTTGGTTGAATATAATCTAACAATAAATACTAATTAGCTTCCCAACTAATTCCAACATTGTTATTTGATTAGGCTGGTGCAAATCTATTTCGTGGTTCAGTATCACTTTCATCTGTGATGAATTAAAGTAAACCTTTTGTCATTGGTAGTTAGCTCAATTGTTAAAACATGTTTGGGTGGTACAAGAGGGATGGGGTTCAAATCCCATTCGCATGAGTGGGGAGGGAATTGGGTTGCCATCAGTGTTAGTTCCATGTGTGTTGGCAACTTATGTAACAAAATATGATCAATTGAGTTGTAATGAGTCTTTAAGATCTTAGAGCAATTGGACAAGTATTTGGACAACATCAGACATAGATATCAGAGGGACGTTCACTCTTTTGGATATTTTAGAAGATTTAGAGCTCCAATTGACATGAGGTCAGTTTCATTAGAAAGTAGACTCGAAGATGATCGCGTACATATAAAGAATTCATGATTTGGCCAAAGGACGAGAAAATTACAAGCTTTTTAAGTTGCATCTCAAAACCAGTCCGCAACGTGCGTTTACGGAACATTCTTCGGAGCGTTCTAACACCCAGAGGCAGAAATTTTGCGTTTGAGGGGCATTCGAACGCCCGTGAGTAAGTGGGTTATTTTGAATGCGTTTTGAGCCAGTTTTGCACAAGGAAAAACCTATCTTTGCCCTACCTATTTAAACAAACACTTATCACTTTACCTAGGGGAAGAAACATTATTTTGAGAGCCACCATACACTTTGTTTCTTCCTTCTTGACAATCAACTTAGAAGACTGCATTGATTCCATTGTCTTCTTTGCTTTGTAAGATTGTTCTTTGGTAACCATAATACAAAAACACAACCTTAACCCAATTTCCTCGGCCTTCAGAGTTCTAAAGGAGGAAGATTGGTAGTCAGAGTTCTGGCGTTGCGAGTTCGCAGGGTTGATCCACTCAGAGACTTCAAAGGTTCTGAAGAAGGCCGCTTGGTGCAGACTTGGGGAGTTCCTCGAGTTATTACAGTCTAGAGGTATTCGAGTCAGTGAAGTTGTTACCATAGGTCCTATACCATCGCTGAAAGTTTTCTCTATTATAGTGACTGGGGTGGTAGCTTATACTTGGAGTGATTTTTTACTCGTTCGAGTTTTCCACTCTGTCAACAAAATTTCTTGTGTGATTCTCTTTATTGCCTTTATATTTGCTTTATTTTACATCTGCTTAGAATTAAGGGTGCTTGATGATTCAAACCATAGTTTCTATACTTTTGACTTGTCTTAGATAGAGTAGTATTCCGCAAAGAGTCAGAATTTTAGGACAAAATTGATTTTTCAATAGGTATCAGAGCGTGAACTCGTTCCTTGACCCCTTAACTATTGATAGAAGCCAACCCTTGAATTGTCCTCCTTTCTTTGATGGAATTGAGTATTCTCATTGGAAGGTTCGCATGAGAGCGTTCCTCAAATCCTTAGATGAGAGGGTGTGAATGTCAGTAGAATGTGGGTGGAAACCTCATATGGTCACCATTGATGGGGTCTCTTTCCCAAAAAATAAATTGACTTGGACAAGAGAGGAGTTTAAAGCGAGCAATAGGAACAAGGCTATTAATGCCATTCATGCTGCTGTTTGCTCCACAGAGTTTAGGAGAATATCTATGTGTGAGATAGCCAATGATGCATGAGACATCCTTCAGACTGTACATGAGGGCATATTGTCTGTTAGAAATAATAGAATCCAAGAGCTTGCTATTATGTTTGAATCAACTAGGATGAAAGATGATGAAACTTTTGACCAGTTTTATGCAGAGATTAACGATATTGTTAATTCCAGCTTTCACCTAGGTGAAACTATTCCTACAAACAGGATAGTTAGAAAAATCCTTAAATCCCTGTCTGAAAGGTTTTTACCTAAGATTACTGCCATTGAGGAAAGCAAAAACTTAGATAACCTAAAATTAGAGGACCTCGTAGGAAACCTTTAGGTGTATGAGAGCAAACTTCCTGGTTATAGAAAGCCTAAAAACATAGCTATGAAAATCATGAAGTTACCCGTGATTCATCTGGTGATGATGAGGATGATGCGCTCACAGATGTTGATATAGTCATGTTCGTGAAAAAGTTCAAGGAATTTCTTAAAGTTGAAGAAGAGTGGTCGTGGCACTGATAGGAGTAGGGATGAGAAACCTAGAAAGAGTAGCCGCCGTAAGAGAGAGTCTAGAGTTGAGATGGATAGCAAACCTTGAGCTATTCAATGCCATGAGTGTGAAGGTTTTGGGCATATTATGTCTGAGTGTCTCACATACCTAAAGTCTAAGGGCAGAACTGTTAAAACAGTCTCCCATAGTGATTCAGAAGGTAGCTAAAATTATGATGAATCTCCTAAGGATAAAAGCAATTTTATGACTTTTACTGTTAGTGTGACTGATAAGAGAGAGGATAGCATTAGTGATGTGAATGCTGGTTCAAAATTCTATCATGATGATTCTGTAGATGGAGATGATCGTCAGGTAGCGTATACTGAATTGTTTAATGAGAGCTTAATTATCAAGAAGACAAATGTTGAGGTCAATAAGAGACTGAGAGAAATGGAACTAAAAAAGGATGAATTCAAGCCAAGCTTGACATGAGCCTTACTATTATTGATGACCTCAAGCAGAGGAATAGTGAGTTAGTAGATAGAGTCAAGTGCTTAGAAAAGGAACTTGAAGATGCTAGGACTCAGATATTTGCATTTTCGAGTGGGACTAAGAAGCTAGATCACATGTTAGGAATTGATATGCCTCCCAATGAGAAGAAAGGTTTAGGCTTCGTTGAGTCAAGCTGTAATGTAGCTTCTTCGTCTAAAACTGTTTTTATCCCAACTTAACTAACTCCTAAACGCGACTTAGGTAAGAAACCTGTTGACTGTAGTCATTGATCCCCCATGTTGTTCCTCGTCCTATGATCCAACCTCAATCTAGAGGTATGGTGGGTAAACCTCGCTCTCGTCCGAGGTTTGTGCCTGTTTGCCATCACTATGGCAAAACATGACATATTAGGCCTAAGTGCTTCATGTCGCACAAACAAAAGAAAAGGCCTAAGCGTGTTCCGCCTAGATTTGTTCGTCAAATCTAGTCCGTCAAGTTTCTACGCTACCTAAATAGAGGCAATTCATTAGTGAAAAACTTGCTTTGTTGACAAGGAGTTCTCAAGTGAAGGAGACTCCTAAGAAAATTTGGGTGAGAAAGGAAAATTCTTTCCCAATAACTTCTGAATGCCTTGATCCTAAAAGGCGTGATGAGATTGCACTTCGGCATGTCTCACCGTAGATGTTGCATTCATATTTCCCCATTACATGCGTGCGTGCGTGTGTTTTATGTTTTTGCACGACTGTATTCTTTTTTATTTTCACTGCATATGGATGTGTGTATTTTGTTTTTGTTATATGTCCCTTGGTAAATAGGATGGAAACCTACACAGAAATTTCATAGCCGATTCCGAATGGACGATAGTATGATCTGCACTTGGGAATGGAACTCCACGTACCATTGGATAATGGCAAGCCATGTTGTGTCTTTTCTTGTTTTTGTGTTAAAAGAAAAATACAAAAAAAATTATAAAATGAAAAAGAACAAAAAGATTTTCTGGCTTGAAAGAGTATGTAAAAGCATGTGCATGTGGTCCTGTTATGTAGAATATGTTTATGCATGTGTGATATGCTTTTATTTTTCTTGATGCTCTTTGTGCATGAGTGTGTGTGATGGAAACCCTTAATATATCTTGTGCTTGCATCTCACATACACATTTTTATGTCTTGAGGCTTAGTCGCATGTATGAGTTTTTGGACTGGCAGTCTAATCTCTGTCATACTTAGCTCACTAAATAGTGTGACATTTGACTAGACCTTATGCTATTCCTATTAAAAAAAACAAAACAAAAACTGTTTAAATGAGTCTGAAGTGCAAAAGGGCCAATAGGCCAAATTCAAAAGATAAGGGAAAGACCATTCACTCGAAAGAGTTTTTATTTATGAGCTCATCATATTTAGGGGGAGAATATTATAGCATGCAACCAATGTTGCTTATTTTCAGGTCCTAATGATGCTGAGTTTGAACACTTATTTTGTGGACTTGGTGTGTCATGAGATGAGATTTTTTTGGCTGTATCCCGCTCATAAAATAAGGTCTTAAGCCTTGACTCGTTGCACACTTATTTTTTCACGCAAGTGCTTGCTATACTTTGGTGTATGTCATATGCATGCATGTGTTATTGAACATAATAATAAATGTTTCATATTATCTCATGTTATAAACAGCTGAGTACTGACTGAGTATCATTACACTTGCTTGAAGTTCTGTTTAAGTCGTTTTTTGACTTGTTTTTTTTAAACCTCATTGTGTGTGCTTTTAGTCATTGCATACCGTGTTTTGATTTGCATACTGCATTTTTATGAGTTTTTCTTTTCACTTCCCGTGTGTTCGTTTTGTTAATTGAGCAGGGCTGTTAGTGAGAGGGATTAAGTTAAATTTGCATATTCTCTTACATGTGCCTTTAATTGGTATCTTGATATGCTATTTTGACATGTTATTTTTACCTATTGTCATTTCGTGACAAAAAGGGGAGTAAATGTCGATTTATTTGTTTTTGTTTTTAAAGCACGAGATTTTTTAATTTTGGTTTATCTGCTCTATATAGTCCTTATGCTTTTCACGGGTATATTGTCGTTTGTGAATGTTTCACGTGTGAGCATATTAGCGGTCGTGTGCGGTATTGCGTCTTCGACTTCAAGACTATTTGATTAAGTATTAGATCGAGTCGTATTGTGATAAGTCATTTTCTTGATGGTTGGCAGTTGGCTACGTTATTTTTGCATCTTTTACCATAGTTTTTGTATTAGGTGTTTTGTCACAGAATGCCAAAAGGGGAGATTGTTAGTTCCATGTGTGTTGGCAACTTCCGTAACAAAACAAGTTCAATTGAGTTGTAATGAGTCTTGAAGATCTCAGAGCAATTGGACAAGTATTTGGACAACATCAGACAGAGATATCAAAGCGACGTTCACTCTTTTGGACATTCCATAAGATTTAGAGCTCCAATTGACATGAGGTCAGTGTCATTGGAAAGTAGACTCGCATGATTTGGCCAAGGGACGAGAAAGTTTCAAGCATTTTAAGTTGCACCTCAAAACAGTCCGTGACGCGCGTTTGTGGAAAGTTCGTCGGAGCGTTCTAACGCCCTGAGGCAAAAATTTTGCGTTTGAGGCGCGTTTGAGGGGCGTTCGAACGCCCGTGTGTAAGTGGGTTATTTTGGACGCGTTTTGGGCCAGTTTTGCACAAGGAAAAACGTATATTTGCCCTATCGATTTAAACACTTAGTCACTTTACCCAAGGGAAGAAACACTATTTTGAGAGCCACCATATACTTTGTTTCTTCCTTCTTGACAATCAACTTAGAAGACTTCATTGATTCCATTGTCTTCTTTGCTTTGTAAGATTGTTTTTTGGTAACCATTAGCGCAAAAACACAACCTTAACCCAATTTCCTCAGCCTTCAAAGTTTTAAAGGAGGAAGATTGGTAGTCAGAGTTTTGGCGTTGCGAGGTTGCAGGGTTGATCCACTCAGAGACTTCAAAGGTTCTGAAGAAGGCCGCTTGGTGCAGACTTGGGGAGTTCCTCGAGTTATTACAGTCTAGAGGTATTCGAGTCAGTGAAGTTGTTACCATAGGTCCTATACCGTCGCTGTAAGTTTTCTCTATTATAGTGGACTGGGGTGGTAGCTTATACTCGGTGTGTTTTTTTACTCGCGCGAGTTTTCCACTCTGTCAACAAAATTTCTTGTGTGATTCTCTTTATTGCCTTTATATTTGCTTTATTTTACATCTGCTTAGAATTAAGGGTGCTTGATGATTTAAACCATAGTTGCTCTACCTTTGACTTGCCTTAGAGTAATATTCTGCATAGGGTTAGAATCTATTTTCAATGGATAAAAAAAATGAGAAAGTAAACCTTTGGATAGAATAGTTGCTATTTTATTCAATTTGGGGCATTTGTGACGATACCTAGTTTTGTCTTCCTGCAGATAATCATGCTGGGCATTCTTTTACTTCTTACATTACGGCAAAGGTGACAATTCTTTGATGGAATTCATTCTTTCTGCTACTTAAGTTGGTTTCTCATGTCCATTATTTTTGTCACTTTTTGAGTTGGATTTGGATTTTATTTGGTGTAATTTTGTGGATGATTGTTATTTTTTTCCATTGTAACTTCTTTCACTTATAGGTTCTTGACAGTATTCAAGTTTCCATAAGAAACTTCCATGTTCTGTACAGTAATATGAAGCTGGACTCAGTAAGTTACCTCTATGTTACATCTTTGCTTGCTTCTTTCTTTCTTTCTCTTTATTTTTTTTTTGTTTGGTCTTGCATCTTGTAGTCTCATATCATGTAGCAGCCTAGCAGGTAGTAATTCTCAATGTAAGTTGAGTTCTTTTGCCAATTGAATTTGGCGTAGTGTTGGAAGTTGGCCAATGCAGTATTTAGTTCTGCCCTTTGGGTTGAAACGTTAGAAATTTATCCTTTTGGGATCGTCTTACTTTATGCATTCGGTTTCATCTAGCTTGCCTACCTATTTTCTTTATTTTTTTAAAGTTTAGTCCAGGATAGTCAAATGTATTGAAAAGTTCACAGCTTCTTATGTGTGCCGACAACGATAAACTAAGCTTTCCTAAAGTATCAGTTATTGAGAGAACCCTTCACTCTATCTTGAAAATTATGTGTCACATCCTTGGAACTGATTTTATTATTTATTTAAGAGTTTAAAATTGTCTTTTGCTTTGTTAGTTATCATATTGCATGTATAAAATTGTCTTTTAATTTTTTCTAATATTTTATCCAGGCACAGATTATTTTTGGCTTAAAGTTTACCAGCTTGACAATAATGAAGCAAAATCTGGTTGGGTAATCTTTTACATTATTTTTCCAGTATACTGCTAGCCAGGGGCGAAGCTAGAAATATTTTCTAAGCTGGGCTAAACTAATTCTTTTCCTCCAAATACAAGATTTATTTCAATAACAATTATTTTTAAATAAATCTTAAAGAAAATTTCATTTATATATAAGAAAAAACATCAAATTAAATAACCAATTAAAATACAATTAAACAATCAAATATTATAATTCTATTTTGTGAGTTAGAATTGAAAATGAAATATTAATTGAATATATTGCGTAATTATATACTAACAGAATTGATGTGATGTTGAATCCCAAACGATAATAGACTTATATTTAAATGAGAAAAATGAGCAAGATAGATGAGAATAAAAACTAAAACGAGTTATTGAAATTAATAAAAAATAGAATTTAAAACACCAACCAATGTTTAAAAATACGTGGCGGCGACTCAAGGCGGCCGACCATTGAGGCGCGAGGCAGACCTCCTCGAGGCGGCGAGGCGGGCGCCTCGATCCGAAAATCGAAAAAATAATTAAAATCATAAACAATGTGATTTTAATTCAGTCTCACAGAGTAGCAGCAAAATGGGGTTCACAATGAAAATTGAACCAAACAATTGAAACTTGAAGCATATAAATTGAATCATCATTAACTTTAAGCATCATCCAGCTAATTTTCTTAATTGAAAATTATTCTCTAAACGTACAAATATCATTTGGAAACATCATAGTCCTAGTTTGGATACAAGTTCTTCAAGCACAGCAACCTAAACACCCATTAAGAATAAAAATTCAAACCAACTGAAAATTGAAGCAAACCGCAGAGAGTGTGACCCTGTGAACTTGCCGAAACAGAGCCGAGAGAGAGCAAACAACAAAGTTGGCGAGCCGAGAGAGAGAAGAAACAGAGCCGAGAGAGAGAAGAAACGAAGCTTAGAGACGAAGAGTTGAGATGAAGAGTTAGGTTCGTGGAACCCTTTTTTGTTTTAATATACTGATGCCAAAACGACGACGTTTTGGCGCACCCAAAACGTCGTCGTTTTGGCTTGCGAAACCGAAAATAAAAAAAAAAGACTCGGCGCGAGGCGGGCTGAGGCGGCCTCCTCACGCGGTCAGAAGCGGAAATTACGGAGGGACCGAAAGAAGTGGCCGCCTCGACGCGTCGACGCCTCAGAACGTTTTTTTAAACAATGACACCAACAACTTAGAAATTATTGAAAGAATAACATAATTGCCTGATACATTTAAGTGAGCAAAATGAGCAAGATGAATGAGGATAAAAACTAAACAGCATTATTGAAATTAATATAAAAAAGAGAATTTAAAACACCAATAATTTAGAAATTATTGAAAGAATCGAAAATAAATAATAACAAATTTATAAAAGTAATGATATTAGATTAAAGTCAAACCTTAATTAAAAAATTATTATTATAAATACAATGTTAGTTTTGAAAATACATTATTATAAAAAAAATGAAAAAAATCAGAAAATTTCTGAAATTTTGGATGGGCTATAGCCCACCCTTGCCCACACTTAGCCTCGCCCTTGCTACTAGCTTATTTCTCTCTTCCCTTTTTATTTTCCTTACTTCATCTGTATTATTTCTGTGAATAAGAAGTTCAGTTAAACAGCTGTTAGGTGTTTTTTTTTTAACAAAGTTACTTGAACCAATATTTATTCTGGGAGGGTAATAGTTGGTATTCACTTTAGTCTTAATTTATTAATCTCATTCTTCACTTATGATCTACCAGCAAAACGATTTGAATTTGAAACATTAACATCTTAACAACTCATGTCAGCGCCTGCTGCCCTCCTCCACTCTTTTAAAATAAATTTATTTTTGTGTTGTATATATTAATTTAGCGAAACCATGGATAAAGTGCATGGCCGTTCACAATATGGATTACAAGTGCATAAAGATGAAGAAATACTACAAATATCTAAGACAGAAGGATGATGTAATGTTTGACTTGCTATATATACTAAACTATGGGATCATTGGGTACCCACTCATCTCGTCCTTCTCATTTCCTTGCTGCTTTTTGGAAAAAAAAAATCATATAACGGAAGTTACGATCGTGGGGATTACAACCTGCTCTGATTCTTCATCATTCTTCAATTTGGAAGGTTTTTGAGTTTCTTGTAAAGTCCGCAATAACTGACTGTAGTGTTGCAGATCATTTAGTGGATCTTATTTGCTGTATGTTTCTGTTTGCTATGAAAATTTTTCATTTTGTTATATATATACTAGGGGTGGCAAAACGAATCAACGAATCGAATTTGTATCGAATATTAAACGAATCGAATCGAAATGTGATGGATTCGTATTCGATTCGTTTATTAAACGAATAGTCATGATATTATTTAATATCATAATTTACCATAGTTGATTTACATTAATTCTTCATAAATATACATATAAAATATGTAATTAATATATTTATTAAAAATATCTCACCAAATATTGAAAATATTTTTTTTTCTATGATAATTAGCCATAATTTCTCGAATCTTAATTGAAAAATAACAATAACTAGTAAAAGAAAATAATAAAACGAATCCTAAACGAATAAACGAATCCATGAGCTTAAATTCGTATTCGATTCGTTTAATAAACGAATCGAATCGAATCGAATTGACCCATTTATTAAACGATCCATTTTTTCAAACCCGTATTCGCTTTAAAGCGAATCGAATCGAACAAATAAACGAATCCTGACCCAAATTGCCACCCTTAATATATACACACATACATACTCTCAGGGGCTTGATTGAGTTCGAATCCTAGGGACAAAAAACTAATTTGTCCACCGCTATATGTATATATACATAATGCATGCATTCGTGTACATTTCATTACTTCTCTAGGAAGATAATATCTCAAACCTTGGTTTCCTCCAGTGCTTTTACGATACTTGATTTTGCAGATCATTTGGTGGGAGGGCTCGAGGGGGGCAAGTAAACAAAATTGTGGAGATTAAAGGTTTGGAAATCTATTGTAGCACATTCCAGTCAGATGTTAATTTGATGAATTTGGACAACACTGGAGACTCCAACTTCTGGAGCATTGCGACAGCTGAAGGCAATTCATTCGACCATATATTAAAGCCACTTGATCTATCAGTATCACTTACGGTATGGTAGTTTGATTTGAATCATGCTTCTGCATCTGTAATTTATTTCATGTTTTTGGCTATCTACTGAGATATGTGGGCTTTTTTTGGTCATTAAAAATGTATTTGCTCCATTGTCAGTTGTTTAGTATTAAATACTTTTAGGGAATTGGTAAATGGTAATGAAATCGGATATCATAATGATTTTGGAAGGCTGATTTTGTTAAATAATTTAAGAGAGAAGCGCGTTGTTATCGTCTTTTAGTCTCTTCTATCTGTTGTGTTTATGCTACTCTTTCAGTTCTTATTAATGCTCTACCGCTATGCTTAGCCATAATAGGAAACTGTCTATGGTTCCTCCTGTAGTGGATGCCTTAAAAAAGTTCCAAATTTTTTTGAATACATCTTATCATATAGTTTATTTGATGTAACTCATAATACTAACTAAGTGTTTAAAAATTTTATTTTTCCTTATTTTAACTTGCGCTTAGTTTTGTAATTTTGGTTGGCATGACATCACGCTCCTCGGTGACTTGGTGTGTAATTTTTTTTTAGATGATGTAATATTGATAATTTATGTTTAGATAACTAAAAATCTTTCTTGCGTGCATTGCATTTGAAGAATGAGTAGTATGTTGAGATGACTTTGCTTATATATTTTGTGGATGGAGGCACATTTTTAGCATGAATGTGACTACAAGCTGCTGTAAATATAGCAGTTAATTTTTGGTATTGATAGTTTTGCTCTGCCAGCTGTCATAAATTAGCCTAATTCCATGGTTGCTGTTTTAAGGTGAGATGACAACTTTTTTCTTTTTTTTTTAAATTTTTATTTTTCCATAGGAATAAGGAACTTTATTAAGAAAATGGAAAATTACAGAAACAAGTGGATAAGGAATTCACTAAAGTAAAAGAAAAAGAAAAATAGCTTAACCTTTAAAGGCAAATCAAGACCATAAAAGCTGAGATGTGAACTTTTATTAGAACAAAATTTGTATTCAAGGGATTGGTGAGGTTGTTTTAGTTTTTATCTCTTAGAAATCCATATTTGGTCAGGTGAATGTGGCATATGTTTTATGATATGTTGTTATCTAACTTTTTAGTGTTGCTTTTTTCTTTTTTGATGGAGATACTACTTTTAATAAACTGTCTATGATTGTTACGTAAGTTATAGTGTCTCTTTTGTAGTTTTTTAACGTCTGCCCTTTTATGCAGCTCAACAAGTCAGGGCAGCTTGATAATGATTTACCACAGTATTCTATCAATGCAGAGTTTACCAAATTGGTTGGTTTAAATTTTGAATCATATTCTTCTTTTTGTTTACTACTTCTTATTTAATGTCAAAATCTGCAACTGTAAACTTTTGTAGGTCTTGTCATTGGATGAGGTTCAGTTGCAACAAATCTTTATTCTATTAGATTACTTATGCACCAGCCAATTAAGGGAAAAGTGAGTTTTAATATTATTTATTTGTAAATATATATGTATAATGTAATTACTCTTTAGTGTCCTATTGCTACTGTATTGTTTTGTTTGCATTGCTTTCATAGTTTTTCTTTGAATTTTTTTTTTTTAAACTATAGGCTAAAGTTGGCATGTCTGCAAAGTTTCTATTGACAAGTTGACATGACCTGATATATTAACATTGAGTGGAATCGTATTTTTAGTCATGGGGAATGTGATGTGTAAGGAAAGAAGTGAGAGAGAGACAACAAAAAGGAAGTGGAAGATTTGTAAATATTTCATTTCTTGTTTTTGAATTTGATTTATGTAAATCATATTTAGTCATAGGTTTGTGTGTGGGATGGGACCACAAAAAGGTTATACCATTTTCTTTCCACCATCATACCAATTCTAGTATGATGGTTGAGACATTTTGCACGATTTTGCAATTGAGAATGAAAATGTCGAAAGGAGACCTCTGGAGTGGAATGCATTTTGGCCAATGGCATAGGCAGTGGTGTTGAGAATTGAGCTTTAAAACATTTGGGTCTTCATTTAGGAGGTTATCCTAGGACAGGAGTTTGGAATCCTAAATTGCAGAAGCTTGAGAAGAGGATTGAAGGGTTGTAAGAGGTCATGTCTTTCTGGATGAGAGCTTTACTTTTAGTGCAATCAGTAATTGTCATGTTTTCATATCTCTATTATTTTTTATTTTTTGAATTTCAAGGAAGCCACAGGCAAGGTGAAAATTAAAACTTTTAGAGCTTAAAAGAATGCTCAACTTTTTTTCATTGTTGTTGGATGATGCAGGTATGGACGATATCGTCCCAGGTATAGTCCTCTATCAAAAAAACCAGATGGTTGGCAAAATTTGTGGTGGCGATATGCGCAGAAATCTGTTATATCAGATGTCCGCGAGAAATTGAAAAAAACTTCATGGAGATACCTTGGACAGCGGTTGTAAGTATATTCTCCACTATTGAGATGCTCCCTTCTAAAGGCATCAATGTTTACAAATGAAGGGAATCTGTTTGGTACTGGTTTTTCCTTTCACAATTTGATTTAGATATTATGTTCCCCTATTCAACTACAAAAGTATTTAATTAGTGCAACTCAAGAATATTTGCATTCCTTTTTCAGTTGTAAGCTTTTTGAACTTTTAAAAAAATTATTTTCTGGAAGCATGCCACTATCATTAATCTTCCTTTTATATTTCCTGTGTAATCATGATCATCTAAGATCTACAGGTCTAGTTCCACACACCATTGCTCTTATTCTTCCAAAAATTTTGAATTATTAACCATAGACATGATGGTATTTTGTTGATAGCTGTTCACAAACATTTCTGTTCTTTTAGGTCCAAAGATTTTTTGTCATTTCCCCAATTGTATTATAGGAACTACATGAACTTGTTGTGATGAATCATTCCTGCTTGCTTCTTCTGTGCTTAGAATCATTGAATATATATTTTATATGATCGTTTGGAATGATATGCATCAATTACAACAGTTAACACAGAACAGCAGAAGTTAATCATTTGAGTTTTTTCCATTTATCCGAAAACATGGGCTGATATCATATCATTATGTTTGAGAACTTCTATTCTCGTGCTAGATGGCTTCCAACAATTTCTTTATTGTAACAATGGATAAATGTTCCTTTCTGTCAGTTGAAGTTTCACCCATTCACCAGAGGTACAGGTCTATGAAGGTCCATAATTTATGAGCCAACATGTAATTGTTGGAATTAGAAAACAGGTTCTATGGGTAGTCCATAAAAATAGTCAGATGAAAGACCAAACTGAAAGGAGTTTGAACAATTAATAATGAGATACGGAAAACAGCCGAAGGATTCAGTGCGGTTGCATGGTATTTCCTTGATAAAGTATCTTTATGCAATAAAAACAACAGTTATCTGAGATTATCAGACCAATATTTTATTAAAATTTCTTATCTGGTTAGAACTATAACCCAGAACAAATATATACTTATTTTAGTTTCAAGATAACCTTTAAAGCAGTATTCTGCATAAAAAAGTTATACAGCTAGATTCATGAGTAGGAGGGACAAAAAAATAACCGAAACTGGAAAAAAGGAACCGAAATGACACAATTTTTTATTTAAAAAATAATTGTTTATTTTTTTAACTAAAAAACCAAACCGAACCGAATTAGAATAATTTTTTAACTAAAAAAACCTTACTGAACCGAATTAATTGGATAATTTGATTTATTGAATTTTTCTAGTCTAATCATGTTATGTTGTTATTTTATATTATATTTGTTACATTATTAAATTTATTTGGTGTTTAGTTATGATTAATTTCTTTGTAATTCTTTGTTTTGGTTATGATTTTTATTTTTTTATTTTCTTACGCTTTAAATAATTTAAATGATGATTGTATCTCATGATGAAAAGCTTTTATTTGTGTAGTTGGTGATGATTATAGTGTAATTTGTTTTGAATAAATGTTATATTAAATTAATGTTACGAATTTTTTAATTTTAATTTTTTATTGTTATTGTTTAAAAAACTGAAAAAACTGAAAAAACCGAACCGATAATTAAAAATAATTACAATCTTTTTAAAAGAGAAAAACCGAAAAGTTACTTTTATAAAACTGAAAAATTATAATTACATTTTTTTTGTAATTATACTGAACCAAACCAAACCGTGCGCACCCCTATGCATGGGCACACACATTCTATATTTTGTTGGAATTATTAAAATATCCCATAATGAAAGAATATATTGTAATCTAATAATGCCATTCCCTTCCAACCTTCCTGCCCAAAATAACTCAATGAAAAAAAGGTGGTTCAATTCAATGTCATCCAAGGGTAAGGAGGAATTAGAATACAGGTGTGGGTTAAGTAAGTCAATAGATATTCTTAATCCTATTCAAAATACCAGCGTAAGCAGGACCCGATTCGAAATGATAAGGTTAAACACATTCATAGTTTGAGTGATAGTGACTGTTAAGTTTCCAATTTTATATTCAATACTAGTATTGAGGTGGATTTGTTTGAGCTGAAATTCTCATATACGGTTCTCAAATGGGATAGGTTATGGTTTCATAATTTTTTTTCATGGCTTCTTGTTTAATTTCTTTAGAGTATATTATTTTTTATTTTGTTTTTGTTTTTTTTTTGGCTTTCCTATGATGCCATGATTCAGGGAAGATTCTCTGACTGTGCTGAGTCTTTAGCTTTGCATTCTACAGCAAGATAGCTAATGTGAAACATGAATTTAGACTTTAGAAAGTGCAAAACTTAAGTGAGTTTTGGTATGCTTGACTGAATGTCCAGAAAGAACCATATGTGTCATAGAAAATTTCTGGTGTTACATTGGTAGTTTTTTCTTTTCCCATGACAAGTTTTCCTAATCAAATTGTTGAGATCAGTTAAATGTATTGAACTTCAGGTTATATAGCTTTTCATTGTTCTTCCAACACAGTGTGGTGGAAATGTAAAAAATATCAGCGCACATGTAATGTAGCACATATTTAGTTTAATGTTATTTACTCTGGAAATATTTCCTGTCCAGGAAAAAGGGAAATCTCGGACAATTTTTTTGTGTCCCTAATGATTTATCTGTTTTTACGTTTGAATATTCTTTTTCCTGATTATAGGAGTAATCGCAGAAAGTATATAAACTTATACAAGGCTAAACTAGACTGTCTTCAACAAGAACAGGTAGATTTCATGGGTCTGAATCTTTCTGATAATATCAAGGAATCTGTTCAGCCTATTTTCAGAATAGAAACTAATTCATAGTCAATTTAATTCTGTTACTCTTTTGATGCTATCTCGTTTTGTTTATTGGTTGTTGAAAAAACTGAATGTTCTTTATTAGAATAATTCAAACTATACAAGGAATATGGCCTTATATAGGCATAAGACTAAGATAAATATGGAATCTAAATCTACTAATAATTATAATGATTATGCAATCATATATAGGGGATTACACAATCATATCTTAGAAATTCTAACGTAATCTCCTACAATCACTCTTACAATTATTTTCCACACTCCCCCTCAAGCTGGTTCAAAGATATCTATCATTCCCAGTTTGCTAACCCATGAAAGAAAATTAGGTCTTGGTAGTCCTTTGGTAAATATATCTGCTAACTGTTCTTTGCTGGTAACAAATGGAATACAGATTTGACCATCTTCTATCTTCTCCTTGATAAAGTGTCTATCCACTTCAACATGTTTAGTCCTGTCATGTAGAACTGGATTATGAGCAATGCTAATAGCAGCTTTGTTGTCACAATAGAGTTTCATTGTATCTATTCGAGCAACCTGCAATTCCTTCAGTAATGTCTTCAACCACATCAATTCACAAATTCCTTGAGCCATTGATCTGAACTCAGCCTCGGCACTAGATCGAGCTACTACTGATTGTTTTTTACTTCTCCAAGTGACGAGATTTCCTCCAATAAACGTGCAATATCCAAATGTGGACCTTCTGTCTATACTTGAACCTGCCCAATCAGCCTTTGTATATCCCTCTACTTGAAGATGGTAATTCTTTGAGAAGAGTAAACCTTTTCCAGGGGTGCCTTTCAAATATCTTATAATTTTCAAAACTGCCTCTTTATGTACTTCACATGGGGAATGCATAAATTGATTCACTGCACTAACAGTAAATGCAATATCTGGCCTAGTATGAGACAAATATATCAATTTTCCTATCAATCTTTGGTATTGACCCTTGTCAACTGGATCACTCTTAACTGTAGCCCCCAAATTTTGATTAAGATCAATCGAAATATCTGGTGGTTCCAAATTTTGATTAGGGTCAATCAGAGAATTTGATGGTTTGCAGCCTAACATACCAACCTCTTGAGAAGGTCTAGAACATACTTCATTTGTGAGAGAAATATTCCTTTACTTGATCTTGTAACCTCTATTCCCAAAAAATATCTCAGTTTTCCCAAATCCTTAATCTCAAATTCTTCAACGAGCATTCTTTTAAGTCTTCTTATTTTGTCAAAATCATTGCCAGTAACAATGATGTCATCCACATAAACAATCAAAGCAGTGATCTTCCCATCTTTAGAGTGCTTAAAGAGTAAGGTATGGTCACCTTGACTTTGAGTATACTCAAATCGGCGAATTGCTCTAGTAAACTTCTCAAACCAAGCGCGAGGTGACTGTTTTAGTCCATACAATGACTTTTTCAACTTACACACCTTTTTTCTGCCAAACATATCATGAAAACCAGGCGGCAACTCCATGTACACCTCCTCTTCTAAATCCCCGTGCAAGAATGCATTTTTTACATCAAACTGCTCAAGATGCCAGTCTAATAGAACTCGAATCGAGTTCATCTTGGCTACAGGAGCAAAGGTTTCTTGATAGTCAACTCCGTAAGTCTGTGTGTATCCTTTTGCAACAAGTCTCGCCTTATATCTCTCAACTGTCCCATCAGCCTTATGTTTGATTGTAAACACCAATTTACATCCGACTGACCTTTTTCCTGGTGGAAGATCGACAAGGTTCCATGTATCATTTTTTCCAACGCCTTCATTTCTGCATGAAGAGCCTATTTCCATTTTGGAATGCTAAGGGCTTCATGTATAGTATTTGGAATAGGGTCACAAGACAAATTAGTAGTAAAGGCTCTAAAATGTGGAGACAACTTTTGGTAGGAATGCATAGTACAAGATCTAATACCTTTCCTATGGGCAATTGGAACATCAAGATCAGAAAAATCAGTAAAATCAAGGTGATTTTGAGAAGCATTAGACTTACCTGTGTTTTCTAGAGTCTCTGTGACAGGTTGAGGTGATTGAAAATACTGAGGAAGTTGTGACTTGTTCCTTCTTGAGTAAACCTTTAGTTCAATGTTTCCATCTTGTACACACGTAAGTGGGGTGATAGGATCTGGAGGTGAAGGTTGAGAACTACAAATGGTAGATGGAGCATGAGATTGACCCACATGAGACTTATGAACAATAGATGGTTCCTGGACAGTTGACGGTTTTGGAATAATAGGAACTGGAGGAATAATGAACTCTGAACTCGGAGGCAATGAGAGACTCAATAACAATAGGAACTTCTGGAGTTAAAGTAGAACAAATATTCCAAAAATGATCTTCACCTTGAATATTCTCCCCCTGAAGAGGTATTTTTGGAAAGAATGAGGCGTTTTCAAAGAAGGTAACGTCCATTGACACAAAGAACTTTTTAGTTGGAGGATGATAGCATTTGTAATCCTTTTGAGTAGGAGAATAACCCCAAAAAAACACGCCTGAGAGCTCTTGGATCTAATTTCCCTCTGTTATGGTTATGTACATGAACAAATGCAACACACCTAAAAACTTTAGGCGGGAACAAAATATTTTGGATGATGGATACATTTCTATAAGAATATCAAGTGTGCTTTAAAATTTAAAACCCTTGATTGCATTCTATTGATAAGATAAGTAGCTGTAAGAACTGCCTCCCCCCAGAAAGATTTTGGAATCCCATTGATGAACATTATAGCTCTCGTTACCTCAAGAAGTTGTTTATTTTTTCTCTCTGCTATCCCATTTTGTTGGGGTGTATCTACACAAGAAGAGTGATGTACAATCCCATGTTCGGTAAGATAGGAACCAAGAATTGATGAATAACACTCTCTTCCATTATCAGTCCGAATGACTTGAAGATTGGCTTGGAATTGAGTTTTAATCATCTTATGAAAATTTTGAAAGGTATTTACTACCTCAGATTTTTCCTTGAGCAGATAAACCCAACACACACGAGTATGATCATCGATGACTGTAATGAACCATTTAGCCCCAAAAACATTATTGATACGCGATGGTCCCCAAATATCACTATGAATAAGAGAAAAAGGTTGTGATTCTTTATAGGTCTGTGTCGGAAAATGAACTCGATGGTGTTTAGATAACTCGCAAACCTCACATTGAAAATCATGAAGATTCTTATTCTTAAACAAAGTGGGAAGCAACTTTTTAAGGTATGAAAAATTTGGATGGCCTAGTCTATTGTGCCAAAGTATTATCTCTTGGTTGGAGATACTTACGTGTATGTGAGATAGATTAGTTGAAGCACTAGGTTCACTTTCGAAGTAGTAAAGCCCATCGACCTCCTTAGCACTTCCAATCAACTTTCCTGTACACGTATCCTGAAATTCACAGTGAGAAGGGAAAAACTTAGCAACACAATAAAGATCTTTGGCGAATTTGCTAATTGAAAGGAGGTTACATGAGAGATTTGGAACATGTAAAACAAAGACAAGTGAAAGAGTTTTGGAGATAGGAATACATCCCTTTCCCGCAACAGAGGATAAAGAACCATCCGCTACTTTAACATTTTCTCTACCCGAACAAAAGGTATAAGAAATATACAAATTAGAGTGACCGGTCATATGATCTGTAACTCTAGAATCTATGATCCAAGGATAACTCGGAAGGCGAGCGATATTGAAAGTAGTAGAAAAGTTACCTGATTGAGCTAATGAGCAAGAATAATATGGTTGATTCATAATGTAAGACTAGAACGAAAAGAAAAAAAGGATGAGGTCAAAAGTTGACCGGAAACTTGACCGAAAAAGAAACTGAAAACGGTGGTTATGGCAGCGGAATTTGCTATTTGATGATGTGCAGATCAGCAATGAACAGTGTTCCGGGATGAACAGTAACTCCAAGATGAACAGTGATTTCGGATGAACAGTGACTCCGAAGATTAACAGTGAAACAACAAAAACTTAAATTGGCTTTGAAGGCCTCGAGAGAAAAAGAAGGCACTATTCCGGCAATAAAGGCCAGTGAAAGTAAAAAATTAGAGCAAACAAGGCTCTGATACCTTGTTGAAAAAACTGAATGTTCTTTATTAGAATAATTCAAACTATACAAGGAATATGACCTTATATAGGCGTAAGACTAAGATAAATATGAAATCTAAATCTTAATTACAATGATTGTGCAATCATATCTAGGGGATTACACAATCATATCTTAGAAATTCTAACATAATCTCCTACATTCACTCTTACAATTATTTCCCACATTGGTTTTATTCACTTCTACAATAACTCCCCCTCTCAAATTTGTTGTTTTTCCTGTCTGGTTATTTGTTTGGATTGTGGTCAGATCTGATTAATTGTTTTACTGTTTACGATTTCCAATTTTTGATTGCTAGTCAATTGATGAATCTGTTGTTCGAGAATTGGAGCAAATGGAGAAAGAATCTGATGTAGACGATATTTTAAGTTATAGGTCTGCCGCTGAATGCGAGCTGCAGGTATGAATACTTCTGAAGATTGTCTTAGAAATCACATTCGTATGCAGGCAGCCTTTTCCTAACTTAAGTTATATGTAGGAAGTTTTGTTGAATTCTTCAAATTCAAATGTGGGAATTAATGGTGGGGCTGAAAAATCTCGAAATGATGAGCATCTATCCAGTAGGTCTGGTGGATGGTTGAATTGGCTGTCCCGTGGTATGCTTGGCGCTGGAGGGACAGATGATTCTAGTCAATTCTCTGGTGTTGTCTCTGATGATGTTGTAAAGGTAGCTGTCTTGTGATGTTTTAATAGTTCACAGATTTTAGTTAAGAAAAACTAATGACTGTTTTTGTGCAGGATATATACGAAGCAACAAAGTTCGATCCTCTTGTTTCATCCAGTGTTGATGCTGATCCAAATGATAAGTTCCACACTTGTGCTATAAAGTTCAGTACTTCTCAAATATCTGTAGCATTGCGAAGCAGGTTACAGTTGAAATCTTGCTTAGCTGATTTTTTGAAGAAGCAGTTCTTGAAAAAAATTGAGCTTTTACTGTGCGCGGTAAATTACCATTATTGTGCTTCCATTTCAGGAAATCTGGTCAAAAAATTGCTAAGCTGATTCTTGAAGGAGCAAATATTGATTGCAATATTTGGGAAGAATTGGCAAATGTTATTGCCGTTGTGAAGTCAGTGAAGATGGTTTATCCACTTAACAAGAAGATCATTCTAGTAATGGGAGAGGTTTGTATGCTTTTGTTTCATCCATATAAGTTGCTATTATTCATGCATATTTTGTGAAAAATTGTAGATGGTTTTATTTCATTCTAATTTTTGCTAGATTTCTTGATTACAAAACGTTTATGGTATAATCTAACGTACTTTAATTATATAAAAAAAATTGCTTCTAATTGTCCTGCAAGATTTTTAAGTCCCTGTTTAAGTTCAAAAGGTCAACATCCAAAGCCACTATTCTTAAATGTATCCTTTATTCTCTAATCGCTTGAAGAATGTAATAGGTACTAGGATTTCTAATCAAAACAAAATTTACAATTGGGATTCCTTGTATATTTAATTGTGCAAAGTAGAAAGTATCAAAAACTTAGTGGTTGATTAAAAATTAATTTGGTGTCTATGTGCTTTGAATACTTCAAAAAAAAATTATATCATGTGTCTTTCTTTTTTCCCCCAAAATGTTTTTATCAATAGACTTTTATGGTTAGTGCAAGTTGAAAAGCCATCAATTTCAAAAACTCAAGCTGTAGTCGAGGGCCTAAAATGGGTATTTAAGTTTTAGCACATCCTCTTATTTGTAAAGTTGGATTCAAGCTAGGCTTTTGATACGTATCAAAATGACATGCCCTTCTATTTGTATTTGTGAGAATTTGTGAAGGAAAAATTGTGTATTAAAATTTGCTTGATATAAAACTTACAATGAGAGGCCTTTATATAGGCATTATACAACTACCATATTAAATACACAACAACACAACTACCAACTACACAATTAATGCTTGGTTGAATCTAACACAATATTAATGCTTGGTTGAATATAATCTAACAATAAATACTAATTAGCTTCTCAACTAATTCCAACACTCCCCCTCAAGCTGGAGCATACATGTTGTATGCACCAAGCTTGTTACAGATGAAATCAGCACAAGAACCATAGAGAGACTAGGGTATTTAAAGCGCTGCTGGAGAATGCACAGCAGGAACATATATGGTGACTTGGTTGTTTAACGTCGTTGGAGAATGCACAACGAGAACAGATGTGGAGGTTTGGATGGTTTAACATCGCTGGAAAATGCACAGCTGAAAAATTTAAACTATTCCAGAACAGCTCAAAACATCTAAAGAAAACTTGCCAAATCACCCCATAACAAAACCCCGAAAAAAGTCAGATGTGGAACTTGGTGCAAATAAGGGATAAGAATTAGCATTTCGTCGTCACTGATATTGTCAAGATTGCCAAAGAAGATGCGGCGCGTGAGGCTCACACATATATAGCGGTGTGTGTTCCCCACGCGCCGACTTGAACGACGACTCTAAAAGAGATACTAGAACCCAGAGAAAGATTGGCTCTGATACCATGTGAGAATTTGTGAAGGAAAAATTGTGTATTAAAATTTGCTTGATATAAAACTTACAATGAGAGGCATTTATATAGGCATTATACAACTACCATATTAAATACACAACAACAACTACCAACTACACAATTAATGCTTGGTTGAATCTAACACCATATTAAATGCTTGGTTGAATATAATCTAACAATAAATACTAATTAGCTTCTCAACTAATTCCAACAGTATTATTATCTAATTAATAGAAAGAGATGGTTTGTTAGCTTATGATAAAATATCATTTGGTTAAATTGCTCTGATATCATGTTAAAAACTTTTGATCCCATTTACTTCAGAAATAGGTGAGATATAATTGATGGTATATAAGTTTTGACCATACAGATACAGAGCTTATTTGCCCATAAAATATACATGAAATTTTGATGTTAATCTGAAAGACATCTGCTAAGAATTAACCATTCGCTGCAATCTTTTTTACATGAGGTCTTGCTGCTTTTTGTTTTGCGTAGTTGTTCTTTTAGAGAATATCACCCTTATTTTTAAGGGTGATCATAACAGTTTGTTTTCTTTATTTTGCTCTCCTTGTTCTAATGGATAAATGATTTTAGAATATCACACACTAAATCTGGTTGAAGTTGGCGGATAATAACACAAGTCATTACCTTTTTTCTACAACTTTGGTACTCGCTTTATTCAGTGAAGCATGATGATTTACTATTTTTGCAGTCATGTACAGAGGAAAATTCATTTCAAAACGATCAATCGTCTTTTCGTGTAAAAGTGGATGTGTCACCTAAGACAGAAGTTGAAATGTCAGTGAAGGTATATTTAGTTTATATATTCTTCTTTCTTTGTCTCTCTCTCTATCTCTGCCTTTTGCTTTGATGCTTCCTGTACTTTTCTTTAGATGAATGACGATTTTTTGATATAATATCGTGCCAATTTCAAGATCCAGTACTTAACAGTTATTCTACTGTAACTTATGTCTTTAGGTGATGCTTCAACCACTTGAAGCTACTTGTGATGCAGAATTTTTTCTGAATATCATGGACTTTTTCACTGTATTGAAGTCCTTCAAATCTCTGCATGAAAGGGTGAGTGTTCATGTTCTTTGACTGTGCTTCACCATTATAAAATTTCTATTAACTGTTTTTGTATCTTTCTTGTTCTGCTGTGGCATAAGCTTTAGTGATTTCTTGTATATGGCTGTAAGATACAGTCAATTGCCATTATATGGTGTGCCCTTTTCACTTTTAGTTGCCATTCTTTTCTCATATAAATAATTTTTTATGGAACATCAGCATGCTCGACTTGCTGTTTAAATATATAATTAAAAGGTGGAAATTTATAAGTTTAGCTAATTTTCGTCAACCACAATGTAATTGTACCCGAGACAATGCTATATGTTGCCTTTTTATTTTCTAACATTAACTAAGTGATTCTATCTCCCATTTCACTCTTAAGAGCAAAATATCAACAATTAGTGTAAAGTTTAGAATTACAAGAGATTTGCCTTTATATAGGCATTATATCAAGTTAAATATAGAAACTAAATATATTAACAATCATTAGGATTACATAATCTTATCTCAATGATTATGTAATAATATTTTAAGATATGTAAAATCATAATCATATGTTTGGATGATTATGATTATGATTCAGTATCTTAGGGATTCTAAAACTCCCTCAACTATTCTAAAACAACTCAAAACGTCTAAAGAAAACTTGTCAAATCACCCTATGATAGAAAACCCCCAAAAAAGAGTCAGATGTGGAATTTGATGCAGGAAAGGAACGAATGAATGACAAGATATGAGCATAATTAATTTAATTGGATCCTGAACCCAAGTTTTGCTGAAGTTAAAGCCATATTTTTATTTCGCTTTCGTCATTGTTGGTGTTGTCAAGACTGCCGAAGAATATGCAGCGCGTAAGGCTCTCACGCATATATAGCGCGTGTTGCCCACTCGCCGGCTTGAACAATGACTCACAGAACCCAGAGAACCCAAAGAACCCAGAGATAGATTGACTCTGATACTATGTAAAGAAATAAGAAATTGTATATGTTTGGATGCTTAGAATTATAAGAGATATGCCTTAATATGGGCATTATATCAAGTTAAATATAAAACTAAATATACTAATAATTATTAGGATTACGTAATCATATCTTAATAATTATATAATAATATCTTAGAGATATGTAAATTCATAATCATATATTTCGATGATTATGAATATGATTCTAACAATATTTTAGGGACTCTAGCAATGAGGATTTTGGTTTGGCTAGTCTGGATGAACCGGTTTATGTGAACCTCAAGAGTGTTTAATGGATTAGTAGCTACCCAGATTCACTAAATTTCATGTAAATTTATAGAATCTGGCTTGCGGTTGTTTTGATCCCTGAACACATGATTCTCCAGTCGTAATGAAAAGAAAATAAACCTTTCCGGAACATATCTCTGCTTTATATGAATATATGCATTGTACTTGTGTATGATTTTGTTTTATAGCTTTTTTTCCCCTTTCTATAAGCTAGAAACTGCGTGCACTGCAAATGATTGTGTGTTATATAAAATGAAAGATGCAAATTTTTAATATTCATGACAAATAACTTGATTTAATACGGAACTAAAGTTTAGTGTAATGTAACTTGATACTTTTTTTTTGGTTGGAAGACTAGGAAAAAATGGGCAATGAGTTGTTACAAAACTGACATGGGAAAGGGAAAATTATACTGTAATTTTTTTAAACGATCATGTTCTATTTTCTATATAATCATTGATCAAACTGTCAAGTACCTTTAGAAATTATGAATAATTTTCTGGTTTCAAATCATAGAATCATTTCAATTTTAACAGTAATAAATTTTTGTCGCATGCTAAAAATATTATCCACTTGCAAATTCCTCGTCCTTTGATGGCTAATGTGATCAGGCTAAAGGGTTCCCAGTGTAATCAATGCTAGTGAAAAACTTGGGATTAGGTCCCTTACATGAAGGAAGAGATGTAAATTATGTACGCTCAATTTCCTTTGTTTCTGAAGAAATGGAGGAAACCTTTTTTTATTTTCTTGATTTAAACTATGCAAGAATAGGCTTTATATAGTCTTCAGCCTTCTCTATAAAAGGTAAATTGATCTACACATAATTACACACAATCAATCACCATATCCCTAGCAATCTTAAATATACTTTCCTATTTCTAACACTCCCTCTCAAGCTGAAGCATATAAATCATATGCGTTAACTTGTTATAAATAAAATTAGTACGAGGACTGCGAAGAGACTTAGTAAGGATGTCCGCTAATTATCCATCAAAGTTGACAAAGTTAGTGACCATACATCCAGATGAAATTTTCTCCCTGATAAATTGACAATCAATTTCTTCGTGCTTGGTCCTTTCATGAAACACAAGGTTAGATGTTATATGTAGAGCTGCCTGGTTATCACAAATTAGCTTCATTTGTGTCCTACCTCCAAACTTTAATTCCTGTAACAACTGTTTTAACCATACTAACTCACATGTTGCCAAGGCCATATCTCGATATTCTGTTTTTGCACTAGATCTGGCGACAACGTATTTCTTACTTTTCCGGGATACTAGGTCACCTCCAATTAAAACACAATATCCTGTAGTAGAACGCCTGTCGGACGGAGAGTCTGCATAATCTGCATCAGAACATCCAACTATCCGAGTATAGCCTTTATCTTCATACAATAATCATTGTCCTGACGCTTTCTTGATGTATTTAAGAATGCGTATGACAGCATCTCAATGACTCTCACATGGAGTTTGCAGGAATTGACTAAGCACACTGACTGCGAATGATATATCTGGGCGAGTAATGGTAAGATAGTTCAACTTTCCAACCAACTGTCTAGATCTTTTAGCGGTTCTTCAACTAGTTTCCTGTACTCCTCAGGGTTCTGCACTGGCTCCCCCTCTTTTGGTAGAAGTTTAACATTCGGATCCATGTGCGTGTTTAACAGGTTTACAATCTAACATGCCAGTTTCCTGAAGAATGTGTAGAGCATATTTTCTCTGAGAGATGACTATACCAGTATGAGACTGAACTACTTCTATGCTAAGGAAGTAAATAGATCTAAACTATACAAGAATAGGCTTTATATAGCCTTCAACTTTCTCTATAAAAGGTAAATAGATCTACACATAATTACACACAATCAATCATCATATCCCTAGCAATCTTAAAGATACTTTCCTATTTCTAACAGTTCCAATGATAGAGACAAACGATCTTGTTCTATTTTCTAAATCCTTATATTTGGCAGTGTCCGATACAATTGGAAATTTTGTTTTTTAAAGAAAAAAAATATCTATATTTTTTGTTTACTTAATTTGGATTTGTACTGTATTATACAATGTTTAAAAATACGTGGCGACGCCTCGAGGCGGCCGGCCATTGAGGCGCGAGGCGGGGGCCTCGATCTGAAAATGAAGTTTTTGATATATTCAATCTCTATATAGAAAAATTTACATCCAATTCAATTCTTAATCACTGATTTTACCCGAATCAAAAACCCTAGTACCCAAATCTACAGATTATATGCGAACCATATATAATAACATTACATTATGCAAACAAACTGAAGGAAACAACATGTTTATATCTTTCAGGTGTTGACTAGCTCTATAATATATTTTTTTTTGTTGAATAAAGCTCTATAATATTTGAAATATGTTTTACTTGATGAAGAATAATATTATAATTTGCTTTGAACGTTCACAATATCGTTTATGGAAAATGATACTTGCCGAGAATCAGTAGTGCTACACATTCAGGGGAACTACCATATAGCAATAATATTAACAACCAACAGATCAAAAACCAAAATTGACTCATAAATGAAAAGGAAAAACAAGCAGAACAGGTTACCACAAACACTGCCGTCGGCCCGTCGCTGTCGCCGATATCAGAAATGTCATCGAGAGGCTGAGGAGAGAGCAGAGGAGGCCGAGAGAGAGAGCAGTATAGGACGAGAGAGAGAGCAGAGGAGTCGAGAGAGAGAATACAGAAACCCTAAAATCATTTTTTTTTAATGTAAATGAAACGACGACGTTTTGGAATCCCCAAAACATCGTCGTTTCATTTAAAAAATTATAAAAAAAAAGTTTGGCGTGAGGCAGTCTGAGGCGGCTGCCTCATAAAACCGAATTAGGCGGCCGCCTCGACGCGCCGTCGCCTCGACCGAATTTTTAAACACTAGTATTATAATGTTTCTGAGAATAAATATACAACTGTTGCTAATATGGAAAAGGTGGATACTGACAGACTTTGGGATCCAAAATTAATCTTTCAATTGCAATATTAGGCGTGCTCAACATTAGAAACAACTGAAGTGGAAACATGATTTCAGTTGGTTGTACAGTGTTGGAATTAAGAAAAAAATAAATTAGGTTAATTACTAAAATAATTAGTATTTATGTATAATATTTACTTTCCTAAAATGTTGTATTCTTATAGCTATATAAAGGTATGTCTTATAAACATTGTTTAAAAATTCGGTCGAGGCGGCTGCCTCGAGGCGCCGACTTGCGGCAATGTCACGTTGAGGCGGCCGCCTCAACGCTTGCGAGGCGGCCGCCTCAGGCTGACTCCCACCAAATCGGTGTGAGGCGGCCGCCTCACACAGAACCTTTTTTTTTTTTTTAAAAAAATTTTATTAAATGAAACGACAACGTTTTGGGGATTTCAAAACGTCGTCGTTTCATTTACAGAATTAAAAAAAAGAAGAAATTTGATTCTATGGTTTTTATACTCTCTCGCCTCCTCTGCTATCTCTCTCGGCTTATTACTTCTCTCTCTCTCGGCCTCCTCTGCTCTCTCTCTCTCGGCGACGGCGATGGCAGCGTTTGTGGTAATCTGTTTAATTTTTTTTTTTTTTTTTTTTTTTTTTTTTAAACTTGTTAATGACCTAAAAATCCATTAAAAAAACTGGAGAAACAGATAAACTTATTTTGAAGGCAATATATAAAGATTTAAGTGCAAGTTCTGGACTAAAATCATATGTGGTGTAAATGTGTAATACTGTAATTACACACTTTAGTGAATTATCCTGTTGTAAGCAGTAAGCTTCAATTAATTGGCCAAAAATACACACTTCAGTTAACTATCCTGTCGTATTCGTATAGTGGTATGTCATATGTATTTTAAGTCTGAACTGGTACAATATGCTATAGATGATAGCTTATTTAGGGATAAATTATCAATAATTGTTTGAACATATTATGAATTATGAAGAACAAATGTATTTTGGATTTAACATGTTTTTATTATTCTGATATTACAATTTTAATTTTTTTCAATTTTCGGATCGAGGCGCCCGCCTCGCGCCTCAATGGCCGGCCGCCTCGAAGAGCCGCCACGTATTTTTAAACATTGCTTATAAATACTTAATCAAGCAATATAGAAATATTCTTCTTTACATGGTATCAGTAGGTTAATCCTAGAGTTTTTTCGGCAACATTGCCGCTACCGACGTCACTGTTCCGGCATCAGCCGATTGTTTTAATTCCATCGTCGGTTTCCTCCTTTGACGTCTCTCTCCTGTTTTTCCCAAACTACTCTCGGAACCTTAAATTTACTCACCACCACTTCCGCACTTTTCCCCACAAACCACCACCACCATTACACTCGGACATTGTCGATCTACCCTCGTTGTGAACCGCGCTGCGTAGTTAGCCTCACACGCTGCAGCTTGCCTCCTGCCCATGTGTCCGTGCTCTGCGCAGTTTTTCTCGAGGTATTCCCTATAGATAGCCCATCTAGAAAACGACACTCACCCCCGAGCTCCGATCTTGCCTAAATTAGGTGCCTTCGTTTTGTCCCTACTCTTTCTGATTTTCTTGTCATTACAACTGAAAAGTTGATTGAGACTATAAATTATGTTCTTGGTCGACATTAGTTGAATTATGGTTTATGGGGCAAGGGTATGAAGATCATTTGACCTCCAGTGAGGATTCTATACCTGATGCTGAGCGCAAATCTTAGAAAAAGATTGATGCTCAATTCTGTAATCTCTTATGGCAGTCCATTGATTCTAAACTTCTTGTCATGTTTAGGACCAATAAGACTTGCCATAAGTTATGGAGTAAGGCTCACGTTTTGTTTACTAATGATATCCAGAGATTTTATAATGTTGTGTCCAATATGTTTGACTTGAATCAGCGTGATTTAGATATGTCAGAGTGTATTGGTCGAATTGAATCATTGTGAGAGGTTCAATTTTATCTTGCCAATTACCAATACTATTGTTGAACAGGAATGCCAACGAGACTAGTTCTTTATGGTGTTAATTCTGATTGAGATTCGATCTGAACTTCAGTTCGTTCATGATCAGATATTGGCCAGTGCTGCTATCCCCTCTCTGAAAAATGTTTTTGCTCGACTTCTTCAAGTCTCCTCCACTGTCGTCATTGACTCTGAGTCCCACTCCGCAGAGCCTTTTATCTTAGCAGCACATGACAGTTCCAAGGGCAGTCGCGGTCCCCATATTCATCGAGGAGTGCGTCCAAAATGCAGTTACTTTCATAAGGTTGGTCACACCCGAGAGCGTTGCTGTAAACTTCATGGCAAACCCCCTCGTCCTCTTACTGCCAAGGTTGCTCAAGTTGATAGCACTACATCCCCTGATTCTTCAGAGCAATTATCTCAGGAGGTTACCTTATCTAGCTCGGCTTATGCAGTTTTCCTTCAGTATCAGGCCTCTTAGCAATCATTCTTCGCCTTTGTTGCCCTCATTGGTAATTGTGTGGCTTGCCTTACTCAGTCCTCTCCTCTCGGCACCTGAGTCCTTGATTCTGGAGCCTCCGATCATATTTATGGTAATTCACACATTTTCTCCTCTTTAACCGATTCGAATTCTCTCCCTAATGGTTACCCTTGCTAATGGCTCTAAAACCGTTGCTAAAGGCATCGGGCGAGCTTCTCTTGTCCCTTCCTTACCATTGCACTTTGCTCTTTACTACCCGATTGTCCTTTTAATCTTATTTCTGTTAGTAAACTTACTCATGATCTTAACTGCTCTGTCATTTTTCTTAATAATTTTGTTGTCATGCATGACCAGAGTACGAGACAGATGATTGGTACAAGATGTGAGTCACAAGGCCTCTATCACCTTTCACGGTCACTACCTTTCGTTGCTTGCGTTTCTTCTGATTCTACCCAAGTCATTCATTGACGTTTGGGTCACCCCAGTCTGTCCAAGCTCCAGAAGCTAGCTCTTCATTTTTCTGATTTATCTTCCTTTAATTGTGAGCCATGTCAACTTGGAAAACAATCTCGTACTAAGTTTCCCAAGCATGTCAATAATTGGGTTGCGTCCCTATTTGAATCAGTTGATTCTGATGTTTGTGGTCCCTGTCGTGTCGACTCTGTTTTGGCATTTTGATATTTTGTTACATTATTGATGATCATTCTCGAAACACTTGGCTATTCTTACTTAAAAATCATTTTGAGTTTTTTCGACTTTTAAAACTTTTTGTGTTGAGATTCTTTGTTGAAACATCTCCATCTTCCTTTGATCTCCCAAACTTCACTTTACCATTGATAACTCTCTTATTAATACTTCAGATCACCTTCTTGTCTTATTCAACTCAAAACTAATTTTCTTATACCAAACATTACCTTCCACCCTTCTATACTTTTTATCCCTGATACTCTATCCCTGATAATATTTTTATCCCTGATAATATTTTTACCCCTGACAATGTTAAATATAATGTTGCTTAACCTTCTTCACCCATCTTCCTTAACTCCTTTAGGCACTATAATAAATCTAACCTCTCTGTTCTTCCGATTAGAAGTAATCATGATAAAAGTGTCCCTAACATTGCTAAATTCTCATACCAAATCTGTGAATCTCCATTTCTCAGGTATATCAAATACTTTCTTTTCCTTGTGAGATTCTTTTAATTCATCGCACAACCACATCATCTCATTTTCTCCACTATAATACTATAACTCCTCAGCCTATTTCTCTCTATGATCCTAAATATCATTCCATTTGTGCTCAGAACAGATTTACTTCAAATTCCTTGAACTCTATTATGCAACCTATATGCCGACTATTTATGTTGTTTTCATGGAAAGAATTCATGAAAAAATTTATATATTCCTCAGACCCTCGATTTCAAAAAGGATACTGTTATTCTCCCGCTGTTGACCGTTACATCATTTCCGCTGATGTCACATTCTTTGAGTCATCCCTATTTTTCTCTCCAGATACACCGACCATTCCATCCCCTCCCAAGGTCCTTCCTGTTCCATTCTACACTCGTCCATCATAGGCTGTGCCATCACCTCGTCCTCTTCAGGTCTACCAACGTCGTCCTCACTCTCCACCTTCCGCCGGTCCCAACACTGTAGTGGCTGACTCATATCCTGCTCCAGCTCCTACCCCTACTGTGGATCTATCTGCCCAACATGGTCTTATTGCCTTAGCAAAGATATTCGTTCCACTCGTAGTCCTCATCCCATATACACATCTATGAGATATCATTGTTAATCTGCTCCATATTTTGCTTTTGTTTCCACCTTGTCTTCTGTTTCTATTTTTAATAAGCTCAGTGAGGCACTATCACACCTCGGGTGGAAGTAGAAGATGGTTGATAAAATGGCCGCCTTATACTCTAGTGGCACATGGGATTTAGTTCCTTTACCACCTTAAAAATCTATAATTGGCTGCCGGTGGGTTTATACAGTGAAGGTTGGTCCTGATGGGCACATTGATCGTCTTAAGCCTCGTCTGGTTGCCAAGGGATAGACATAAATATTTGGTCTGGACTATGTTGACACATTTTTTCTGTAGCCAAGATTGCCTCTGTCCGATTGCTTCTCTCCATGGCTGCTATGCGTCATTGGTCCCTTTATCAGTTGGACATCAAGAATGCCTTTCTCCATTGTGATCTTCAGGAGGAGGTTTATATGGAGCAACCACTTGGTTTTGTTGCTTAGGGGGAGTATGGTTTGGTATGTTGGTTTCTCGTTCTCTTTATGGTTTAAAACAGTCTCCTTGTGGTTTGGGAGGTTCAGTGCTGTGATTACAGATTTTGGCATGATTCGTAGTGAAACTGATCACTTTATTTTCTACTGCCTTTCTAGTGGCAAATGCATCTACTTAGTAGTTTATGTGGATGATATCGTCATCACTGGAAGTGATCAAGAGCGTATTCGGGAGCTAAAAACACACATATTTAATCATTTCCAGACTAAAGGTTTTGGACGACTCGACAACTTTCTTGGCATAGAGGTAGCACAATCTAACTCAGGGGTAGCTATTTCTCAAAGAAAGTATGCATTGGATAATCTTCAGGAGACTGGTGTGTTAGATTGCAGACCGGTGGATACGCCTATGGATCCCAATGTTAGACTCCTACCAAAAGAGGGGGAGCCATTGGAGAATCTTGAAGAATATTAGAAGCTAATCGGAGAACCACTGGATGATCCTGGACAATACGGGAGATTTTTGGGAAGCTAAACTACCTTACAATCACTTGACCGGATATTTCTTTTACTGTAAGCGTGGTTAGTCAGTTTCTACAAACTTCTTGCCAGAGTCATTGAGATGCTTTTGTACGCATTCTTAGTTATGTAAAATGAGCACCAGACCAATGTCTACTATATGAAGATAAGAGACATACTCAGGTTATTGGTTATTCTGATGCAGATTGGGTGGGTTCTCCGTTAGATAGACTCTTTACTACAAGTTATTGTGTTCTGATTGGAGGTAATCTCATATCCTGGAAGAGTAAGAAGCAAGTTGTTGCCAGGTCTAATGCAGAAGCAGAATATAGAGCTATGACTTTAGCAACATGTGAGTTGGTATGGTTGAAACAATTATTGCAAGCATTAAAGTTTGGAGGAGGAGCACAAATGAAGCTAATATGTGACAACCAGACAACATTACATATCGCCTCCAATCCTGTGTTTCATGAGAGGACCAAACACATAGAAGTGGATTGTCACTTTATCAGAGAGAAAATTTTATCAGGATGTATTGCTACTATCTTTGTCAACTCAGACGGTTAATTAGCATATGTCCTTACTAAGTCTCTTCGAGGTCCTCGTATTGATTTCATTTGTAACAAGCTTGGTGCATATAATATTTTTGCTCCAGCTTGAGGGGAAGTGTTGGAATTAGGAAAAATAATAATTTAGGTTGATTGCTAGAATATTTAGTATTTATATATAATATTCACTTTCCTAATATATTGTATTCTCAGCTATATAAAGCTATGTCTTGTAAATACTTAATCAAGCAATATGGAAATATTCTTCTCTACATACAGTATTAACTATCACGTGATGTCATCTATTTTCATCCAAAAAGTTGCTCTTCAATTGAAGTATTAGGTGTGCTCTACATTGGAAACCAATAGAAGTGGAAACATGTTTTTAGTTTGTATATCTATCAAATATAACTATCAAGTGATGTCATCTATTTGGGAAAAATAGAAATATCTTCTTGCATTTGGAAAAATTGTGCACGTGTCTATATATATCATGTTCTTATTTTACTAGTTGCATCAAGTTGATGGTCATCATGCGAGATGTGCATGGAAATTGAGTGTTGTTGGTACATAATTATGAATTAAAATTCTTACTTTTTTTCTTAGAAGATTTGTAACTTAGTTAACGGTTTAATGTTATAACCGTCAATATTTATCCTACTGCAGGTCCTCTTATCACTAAATAGGATTGAGGATGTCAAGGCTCGATTGTCATCAAAAGTTGGGTGAGTTCTTTTGTCAGATTAGATGTCACATCTCTTCTAAATAAGAGTACTTGTATGTTAATATTGTTGATAATTGATAATCTATTTCAGTTACTATACATTACACTTGCTTGAGTGTCCTTATTTTGTTCTGCAGATACCTTCTATCAAATCAAAAGAAAGTGGTGTGGGATGTTAGTATCTCCACTGTTACCATAAAAGTTCCCTGGAGAAATATGAATGTGGAAGAATGTAATCTGGTAATTCCTTTGTACTATATGTTTAATTTTACTTTATGGGGTAGTTGCTTCAGTGTTCTATAGATATTATTGTCATTTGTGTCTCAATTTGGCATCAAATAGCTCATTGCTGATACTTTTTATGCGTGATTTGCAACATGGAGTGTTGGCTTCTTAATCATAATGTCTATTTATATCATCGATACTATATATCTGGGCTCTACTACATGCCATTCTTTAGATTCCTGAAATTGTCTTCGATTTCTGAAAATGTCTTTGATTCAAATTACCCAGTGTTTGAGGTGCTATACAACTTTATGACTTGAAGTGTGATTATCATCCAAGTTATGTAGCTTTTTTTTATCTCTTAGGAAGCTTTTTGTTCCATTCTTCGGTCGCTTGTGACTGTTGCTGGTTTGTAATAATCAAAATCTGGAATCTTGCTTTTCTTCTTTATGTTTGTTTGCCAATCTCTCTTTCATTTTGACCTCCTATGGTGTGCAGGTTTTGGCATTGGGGTCTCTTATTATTAAATCAAAATCTGATCAAGATTCTCTTGCTTTGAAAATGGATGAACAATCTTATTTCGTGAAAGACTTGTTGAATTCTTCTTTTGGCTGGGATTCTACATTAAGCATCCAACTTCAAGATCTATATAATCACTTTGAGGTCCAGCTAAATGATTGTGAGGTCTGTGTCCTATTTTGGCTCATATTCAGGGCAGCATCTGCACAATTTAATATCTAATTTGGATGCTGATGTCATGCAGATAAAGCTAGTGCTGCCTCATTATCCTCAAATGGTCTGTATTTTGGAGAAATTCTCAACTTCTGTTACTGTGGCTTCATGTATTATTCCTGATGAATCAATTCTGAATCAGTTGGAGGTAATAAGTTCAACTCTCATACGAATACAGTGTCATGTCAATATGAACCACACAGTAAGACTTGCATAGCTCTCCTTTTTTTTTTTCCTTTTTAACTGTTGTAGTTTAAATGCTACTATTTAGCCCTTGTAAGCCAAAGATTTTTGGTCATGTTAAAATTTCCTCATTATGTTGATTAATTATTGAATTAGATACAAACTCTGTTTTTGTGTTTGGATTCATGCAAATGCAACAATCCTGTTAAATGAGTCCTGTCGTGCAATTATAGGGTGTCTTAGAGCTTTAGTATTATTTATGTCCCTTGCCTATAAATCTAAGCTTTTGTGTTGTAACTTTGAATTTTCTAATTAAAAATGTCATTTTTTTAAATTATAATAAATGTTGTTGACACAGGCTTTTTTAATCCTTTTTGGTAAATTTGCAATATCAATTGAAGAGTGTATTATGGACTTTCTATTGAAGTTGAGATCTAAATGAAGCTTCTGGGGATTCGGTGACCAATATTTGTTATTCAAGGAGAAATAAATTTCATTAGTAATCAAGAAATGATCTGAAGTTCGTGGAATTTTGTGTTACATTTTTTTTTTAAAAAAAACTTTTGAGTTTGAGTGGTATGAAGTACTGGTAAAGGAATATTTAAACCCTTGTAAATTGGTTGTTATCTGCTGGATAAAATGTGATTGAGATATTGGAATCCTGTGGCTGTCTTATAAATGAGGTTTTTATTCTTCTTTTGCTTGTGTAACAACTAAATTATTTTAGAAGTCAAACAACTATAAGAAACAAGCATGGGCGGTCAAAAGAATCAATCATCTAAAGAACTTTATAATTCCCAGTCATATAAACTAGTGTAGTGTGAATACCAAAATGAGATTAGAGATTTTTTCCAAATGGGTCTTTCTCAGTTATTATTTGGTTTCAGGTTTATATCATTGTATCGCTGCTTCATGCACACTTTTCTCCAACTATATGCGAGTCGGCTGTGGCGTTGATATCACATCTAGATGTATTGCCATCAACAACTGAAGATGCGGTGCTAAATCGTTCCAGTTCACTTGGTGCGTTAAATCGAGTTGAAGCTTCAGTATTTGGGATCTATATTTCTGCTAATTTGGAGACAGTCAGTTTGCATGTTGACCTTGCAAATGATGGAGAAAATAGCTCCATTCTCACTTTTTCTTTACAAGAACTAGAAATCTGGTTAGTAATTACTACTTGACTCTCTGTTGGGGGGGGGGGGGGGGGGGAGAGGTTGTTTTGTGTTTGTGCTACTCATTAACTGTCAGAATTGTAGAAATAGAGGAAACCCTCTTTTTTATTTAGTTTAATTCAAACTATACAGGAATAGGCTTAATATAGCCTTCAACCTTCTCTATGAAAGGCAAATAGATCTACCTATAACTACACAATCAATTCCCATAATTACAATCAGTCATTACCATATCTCTAGGATTCCTAGACGGTGTTCTAAATTGTGCTAGGCGCTAGTCGGTTAATCGGAAATTGAGAATTTCTATAATTAGATTTAAGATTTGGTATGATTTGGAGAAATTAATCATAGATAAATGTTATTTGAGTAATGACTAATATTTATAAATGGTCAATTTGATGAGAAACTAACAAAAATAGAAAAAAGATTAGATTTTTGAAATTAGGGTTTATGCTCTAAATTGAGATTTTTTCAAATTGATGAGTTAGAGAGTTAATTTTGTAAAATTAAGGTTAGAGTTAGGATTGGGGTGTGAAATTCGGCTGGAAAAAGCAATTAATTTCGAATTCCGCGTCGGCCAACGGCGGTTGACCGATGAATTTGCGACGAGCGCTGGCCCCAACGATTTGGGGCTAGGCGCGGCGGCCATAGGCCGCCACGCGCCGCCTAGGCGGGGCTTTTTAGAGAATTGTCCTAGAGATACTTTCCTATTTCTAACACTCCCCCTTAAGCTGAAGCATATAAATCGTATGCACCAAGCTTGTTATAAATAAAATCAATACGAGGACCGCGAAGAGACTTAGTAAGGATGTCCGCTAATTGGCCTTTAGAGTTGACAAAGCTAGTTATCATGCATCCATATAAGATTTTCTCCCTGATAAAGTGACAATCAACCTCTATGTGTTTGGTCATTTCATGAAACACAAGGTTAGATGCAATATGCAGGGCTGTCTGGTTGTCACAAATTAGCTTCATTTGTGTCATACCTCCAAACTTTAATTCCTGTAACAACTGTTTTAACCATACTAATTCACATGTTGCCAAGGTCAAAGCTTGATATTTTGCTTCTGCACTAGATCTGGTGACGATATCTTGTTTCTTACTTTTCCAGGATACTAGGTTGCCTCCAATTAAAACACAATATCCTGTAGTCGAGCGCCTGTCGGATGGAGAGCTTGCATAATCTGCGTCAGAATATCCAACTACCTGAGTATTGCCTTTATCTTCAATTCTTCATACAATAATCCTTGTCCTGACGCTTTCTTGATGTATTTAAGAGTGCGTATGACAACATCCCAATGACTTTCACATTGAGTTTGCTGGAACTGGCTAAGCACACTGACTGCAAATGAGAAATCTGGTCGAGTAATTGTAAGATAGTTCAGCTTCCCGACTAATCTTCTGTATCGTCTAGGATCATCTAGCAGCTATCCGACTAGTTTCCTATATTCCTCAGGATTCTCCAATGGCTCCCCCTCTTTTGGTAGAGGTTTAACATTCGGATCCATGAGCGTGTCAACAGGTCTGCAATCTAACATGCTAGTTTCTTGAAGAATGTTTAGAGCATGTTTTCTATGGGAAATGTCTACACCAGTATGAGACTAAGCTACTTCTATGTCAAGGAAGTACTTGAGTAGTCCCAAATCCTTAGTATGAAAATGATTAAATAAGTGTGTCTTTAGCTATCGAATGCCCTCTTGATCACTTTCAGTAATGACTATATCATCCACAATTACGACCAAGTAAATGCATTTGCCATTGGAATGTCGATAGAAAACATAGTGATCAGCTTCGTTACGAGTCATGCCAAATTCCTTAATAACAATATTGAATCTCCCAAACCAAGTACGAGGAGATTGTTTTAGACCATACAGAGAGCGACAATGCCGATAGACTAAACCATACTCCTAATGAGCAACAAAACCAGGTGGTTGCTCCATATAGACTTCCTCTCGGAGGTCTCCATGGAGAAGGGCATTCTTGATGTCCAGCTGAAAAAACGGCCAGTGACGCATAGTGGCCATTGAGAGAAACAAACAGACAGAAGCAATTTTGGCCACATGAGGAAAAGTGTCACCATAGTCCAAACCAAATATTTGCGTATAATCTTTAGCAACCAGGTGAGCCTTGAGGTGATCAATCTGGCCATCAGGACCAACTTTTACGGTATAAACCCATCGACAACCAACTGTAGACTTTCCAGGGGGTAAAGGAACCAAATCCCAAGTGCCACTCGAGTGTAAGGCAGCCATTTCATCCATCATCGCTTGTTTCCATCCAGTGTTATCAAAGGCGCGCCTCAGGCACGCCTCAGGCGCGCCTAGGTAGAGGCGCTGGCCATTGCGCCTAGAGGGTATCCAGGCGAGGCGACGTGCATCAGACGCGCGCCTAAGCGATGAGGCACGCGCCTGATGCCAATGAATGAGGCGCGCCTTAGGCGCATAATGCCAAAAATCTTGGTCTTTGACCCAATTTCTTTGATTAAAGCTCTTTTTTGTACTTTTTTTGGTTTTTTTCCAACATAGAGTTAAAAAAAAAAGAATAATAACAATAAATCTAATAATTTAACTTAATTTATTTACTTTTGACATGACTCTTAGATAATTTGTTGGGATGGTTTAAAATTATAAGAAAATTTTATATTTTGTAAAATATAAATGTCTGTCATAATAATTAATAATAGATCATACATTTATAATTATTGGGAACATAATTTTAACCAAAAGATTAAACTAGTCAATAATAAAATTGTACATAAGACAATATAAGTAAATATTAATATCTTATTTATAATAGCAACTTAGTTATGAAAATAGTGATGTATATAAATTTAATTGAGTGCAATAATTTATAAATGTTTTGTCATAATTTGGTCAAAATATTAAAAAATACTCAAAACAAAATGATTAGAAGAATATAAATGTTCCTTTCTAATTGAAAAATTATATATACAAATATGCGCATCACATTCCTCAGGCGCGCGCCTTGCGCCTTGAGGCGCGTGCCTAGGCTCCAGGACTTTTGCGCCTTGGTGCGCCTTGCGCCTTTAATAACACTGTTTCCATCCTTAATTAGATAATGCCTCATGGATATTTCTAGGAGAGGAACAGAAGACAAGGTGGAGCCAAAAGCATAATAGGGAGTAGATAAACGATGATAATTGAGAAATGTATATATGGGATGTGGATTACGAGTGAAACAAATACCTTTACTGGTTGCAATAGTGCCAAGAGGCGCATGGAGGTCCACGGTATGGGCAGAAGCTGGAGCAGGTTGTGAGCAGTGGCTGCAATGTCGATGCCTGTGGAAGATAGAGAGCGAGGACGACAGTGGTATACCTGAAGAGGATGAGGTGGTGGCACAGTCTCAAGCGGAGGATGGAAGAATGGAACAGGCAGCACTGCAAAAGGTGTGGGAAGGGTCGGGGTATTAGGAGAGAAGTAAGGCGAGGACTCGAAGAATGTGACGTCGGTAAAGATGAGGTAGCAATTATTATTTGGAGAATAACAGTGGTATCCTTTTTGAAGCCGTGAATATCCCAAGCAAATGCATTTAGTAGACATAACATAAAGTTTATCATGTCCTGGGGTTAGATTATGAACAAAGCACACACAACCAAATATGCGAAGTGGCACCGGGTAGGGATGTTGAGTGGGAAATAAGATAGAGTGGGGAATTTGTTCCTGTAAAACAGAGGAAGGCATGCAATTAATGAGATAGCAAGCAATAAGAACAACATCCCTCCAGAAACGAATGGGCATATTGTTATGGATTAATAAAGTAGAGCCGTCTCAATGAGATGTCTGTTTTTACATTCAGCGATACCATTTTGTCGGGTTGTATAGGAACAATATGACTTATGTAGAATACCCAGAGAGGAGATAAAGGTGGTAAAAAGAGCAGAAAAATATTCCCGATCATTATCACTACGAAATACACGAATAAGAACACCAAATTGAGTTCACTAATTTTTTGAAAAATAGTAAATAACTCAGAACGATCTTTCATTAAAAAAAGCCAAGTATTTCGAGAATAATCATCAATAAATGTCACAAAATACTGAAATCCCACCATAACAGAGTTGACACGACACGAACCCCAAACATCAGAATAAACTAGTGTTACACAGCCTACAATTCAGAAGGTGTATTCTAGAAGGGTGAGGACGCACACAGTTGATAATGAGCTGACTAAGGAACATGATGAAATGGTGAAGCATGATGCAACTGATCATAGCAGTGAATCAAATGGGACAGATGTCAACAAGTAAATGGGTTAGTTAGGGGGCGCGTGTGTTATGTACTGGAGAAATCATTGTATTAAGGGGGGGAATGAGTGTGAGGGAAGGCATAAAATATTGTTGTTGATTCTGGGGAGTAAGAGCAACTCTAAATGCTCAGAGAGTGAGCTACTATAAAATTTCAGGGTATTTCCTTCTTTATCAGTCTATTTCTTAATTTGTAACTACCATTACACTATCATTTTCATTATGAATCAGAGTATCATACAGTAGAATATTTACTGCTCAGCTTACTTAGTCTTATTTCATTGTTGATTAATTTTGCACTCATCCCATAGACCTGATGGTCTAACAATTTGGTATCAGAGTTGACAGTGGGCAATGGTTAATAAACGATCAAACAAAACAGATAACGATATGGAAAAAGAAATAGAGTCACTCCGGAGTGAGATGAATAATGCCCTTGGTAATTTGAAGGTCGAACTAGTAACAATGATTCGAGGCGAGATACGAGAGGCAATACTTGCCTTACGTGATAGTATTGGGCAACAAGAAAATGGTGGAAATGCAAAAGGACCATAACATGGAGAAGGTGAGAACCGTGGTGGTCAAGAAAAAGGGAAGGGGCCACAATATGAAGAAGGTGAAGGAAGTGGTGGAGGAGATGAGAGATACCGAGAGGAAGTTAAGGTACGACGGCTGGAGCTACCAGTATTTGTTGGGGAGGACCCTCACTGCTGGTTGTTGAGAGCTGAGCGTTATTTTCAGATGAATAACATCACTGAATCAGAGATGATGAGATCGACAGCCATTTGTATGGATGGTCAAGCCTTGAGCTGGTACCAATGGTCGACTCTTCGAACACCAGTGAGGACATGGTTGGAATTTAAGAAGGCTTTGTTAGAAAGGTTCCACACTACTCTTGAAGGCAGTGCATATGAGTCACTGTTGGCTCTTCGTCAAGGAGAAAGATCAGTAACAGAGTATCGCTCGACAATTGAAACCTTATTAGTTCAACTCTTGGACATATCTGAAGAGCACCTAAAAGGGGCTTTTATTAATGGTTTGAGAGAGGAGCTGCGAGCTGAAATTAGGGTGCACAACCCACAAACCCTGAGCGTCGTTGTCGCCTTGGCACAGAGGCTGGAGGAGAAGAATCTTGTGCTCAGCATAGCACGTGCTCCACAAACCACCAACTCAACTAAATTTGCTGGGCCTATGGAAAGCCCCAAATCGCATGACATATGAGGGGATAAAGTAAGGTCCATTTCATTGGATCCCACACGTGCTGGCCATTTAGGGAAAAATTCTCTAAACTTGCAAGAAAGGGAGGCACGAACATGGGAGTCGTCTGTGGGTAATTGGCGAGTCCCTTTTAAGAGACTGTCACCAAGAGAAGAGCAATATCGACAGGAGCGAGGCCTTTGTTTTAAGTGTGATGAGAAATTTCATGTTGGGCATAAGTGTTGCAATCAAAACATGATGGTCTTGACTATATCTGACGAAGAAGAGGCCGACTTGAATCCACCCGCAATTATAGTGGATACAAAAGATCGAATGCCAGTTGATAACAAGGAGAAGGAGTCAGAGTTCTCTATGAATTCGATTATCGGGATTCCAACTCATGAAATGATGAAACTTATGGGGAAACTATTCAATAGGGATGTGATTATCTTGATTGATAGTGGTGCATCCCATAATTTCATCTCCAAGGATCTTGTGGCCGAAGCTGGAGTGCCAATGGAACAAGGACAATGATTTGGAGTTCATGTTGGAAATGGAGTGTGTGTCAGGGGAAGTGGAATTTGCCGGAATGTGGAGTTTTTGATCCAAGGTTTTTAGGTAATACAAGATTTCTATCCTTTTGAATTGGGAAATGCTTATGTGGTCTTGGGAATTGCTTGGTTAGGAACATTGGGCTAGGTAATAGCAGATTATAGGAACCTTACTATGAAGTTAGAGGTTGATGGGCGTCGAGTGAAGTTACAAGGAGATCCTGCCCTAGTCAAAACCTTGGTTTCATTGAAGGCCATGCTAAAGAACATCCAGAATGAAGGCCATGGGTTAATTGTTGAGTTTGGGGGAATGCAAGTAGAATACAAGCAAAATAGAGGGGAAGAAAAGAATGAGTGTAAATCCATAAAAACAAAGCACAGTGATGTGCGGTTCCGGGAATTGTTAGAAGAATTCGACTCTGTTTTCAAGCAATCCATAGAGCTCCCACCTCAAAGATCCCAAGATCATGCTATTCACTTGGAAGAAGGAAAATCGCCTCCAAATATACGCCCATACAGGTATCCTTATTACCAAAAAAATGAGATAGAGCGAATTGTGAAAGAATTGTTAGCTGCTGGTGTGATACAACCGAATGTGAGCCCTTTTTCGAGCCCAGTTTTGTTGGTTCGAAAGAAGGATGGGGGTTGGCGCTTATGTGTGGATTATAGAGCGTTAAATCGCATTACTATTCCGGACAAATTTCCAATACCTGCTATTGACAAGCTATTGGATGAACTGGGCGGAGTTGTAATTTTTTTAAGCTTGATCTGAAATCAGGTTACCATCAAATTCGTGTAAGGCATGACGATATCCATAAGACTGCATTTCGGACACACGAGGGTCATTATGAATTTAAAGTCATGCCATTTGGTCTCTCAAATGCTCCATCAACATTTCAATCATTAATGAATGACATTTTTCGGCCTCATTAAGAAGATTCATTCTTGTTTTCTTTGATGATATATTAGTTTACAGCAAGGATATCGAGGCTCATGATAAACACCTTCGGTTAACACTGCAGATTCTGTTGGATAATAAACTGGTGGTGAATAGAAGTAAATGCTCTTTTGGGTTGCCAAAATTGGAATATTTGGGTCACATCATATCAGCAGAGGGAGTGGTAGTAGATCCTGTTAAGATTGGAGCTATGTTGAAGTGGCCAGTTCCTAAAAATATTCGAAACCTTTGTGGATTTTTGGGATTAACCAGATACTATCGTAAATTTGTAGGGTTATGGACGGATTGCTAAACCTCTTACTACCTTGTTGAAGAAAGATGGTTTCTTTTGGGGCAAAGAGGCTCAATCCGCTTTTGAATCTCTCAAAACGGCTATGACTATAGTGTCTGTGCTTGCTGTACCAGATTTTTCTAAGCCTTTGTAGTAGAGACCGATGCATCTGGAAATGGTCTAGGGGCAGTGTTAATGTAAAATAACCAGCCCATTGCTTATTTCAGTCAAGCATTGTCGGATAGAGCTCAGTTAAAATTAGTCTATGAGCGTGAACTAATGGTTATAGTATTGGCTGTGCAAGACATTATTTGATGGGAAGGCATTTCACTATTCAAACAGATAAAAGAAGCCTTTATTTTCTCATGGATCAACGATTACTAAGCGAGGAGCAACAAAAATGGGTCACTAAGCCATTGGGATTTTCATTCACCATTCACTACAAGCCTGGGAGACTTAATAAAGCTGCTAATGCATTGTCACAGATGGAAGACTGCTCTTTTGTTTATTACAACCCTCAATTCAGTCAGCAGGGTACTATTGATGGCAACTTTTCCTTGCAGGAGCTGAAAATGCCCTTGATCTCCTTACTGGACTTGGCTGTACTATCCACTACTCGCTGTGCTGACTTGTTGGAATTTCAAAATGAGGTTCACGCTGATGCGAAGCTAAAAGAGATAATACAGACCTGTTAATTGATCCAAACAACCATGAAGGGTATGCTTATCGTGGATGATGCTTGTTATATCAAGGGCGACTGGTGCTACCAAAACAGTCTCCTCGAATTCCACTTTTTTTGAAGGAATTTCACGCTACACCAGTGGGTGGCCACTCTGGGTTTTTTAGAACATTGTGCTTCATTGGGATGGAATTCACAGGGATGTTCAGAAATTTGTTGCCGAATGTGATATTTGCCAACGAAATAAATATAGTGCCTTTCAACCTGGAGGACTGTTACAGCCGTTACGTGTTCCGCTGCAAGCTTTCGAAGACATCTCTATGAACTTCGTGGGGGGTTTACCAAAGGCTCATGAGTTTGATACAATATTGGTGGTAGTTGATAGATTCACCAAATATTATCATTTCTTGCTTCTCTGCTACCCTTACAGTGCTTCTGATGTGGTTGGTATTTTTGCTAAAGAAATCGTTAGGCTGCACGGCTATCCCAAATCAATTGTCTCGGATCGGGATAGAGTTTTTATCAGCCATTTCTGGAAGGAACTATTCAAGCAGGCATAGACTATTCTTTGGATGAGCACTTCCTTCCATCTTCAAACGGACGGTCAAACCGAAGTTTTCAATCGTTGTCTCGAAACTTATTTACGGTGCTTCATACACGAGCAGCCAAAACAGTGGCCGAAATGGGTTCCTTGGGCAAAATTTTGGTATAATACGACCTACCAAAGCTCGGCTGGAATGACTCCTTTCCGAGCCCTTTACGGACGTGATCCTCATGTTCTTCTTAAGTTTACTGATGATGTTTCATTGGTTGAAGCAGTAAACCAGCAACTGGCTAGCCGTGATGCTATTTTGCGTGACTTAAAGGAGAACCTCCACATTGCCTAGAACAGGATGAAGCAACAAGCTGATGATAAACGCCGCGAAGTCAAATTTGAGGTGGGTGATATGGTGTTCCTGAAATTACAGCCTTATAAGTTTCAAAATTTAGCTAAGCGCTTGAATGAAAAACTTCGTCCTCCTTTCTATGGGCCTTTTGAAATACTAGCGCGATTGGACCTTTCTTCTTCCACTAGGATTCATCCTGTGTTTTTGTCTCGCAATTGAAGAAGGCTGTTATCTCTCCAGATGTTGTTGTTTCTCCAATACCCGCGTTTCTTACTGATGAATTTGAGCTGGTAGTGGAACCTGAAAGTGTGCTTCAGGTGCGTCCTTTAATTAATGGGGATTTGGAGCTCTTCATCAAATGGAAGAATTTGCCTACTTCAGAAAGTACCTGGGAACAATATGATCTTATTGCTGCCCAATTTCCTACTTTTCACCTTGAGGACAAGGTGACTCTACGGGGGAGGAGTAATGTTACACAGCCTACAATTCAGAAGGTGTATTCTAGAAGGGTGAGGACGCACACAGTTGATAATGAGCTGACTAAGGAACATGATGAAATGGTGAAGCAGGATGCAGCAGATCATAGCAGTAATCGAATGGGGCAGGTGTCAACAAGTAAATGGATTAGTTAGGGGGCGTGTGTGTTATGTACCAGGGAAATCATTGTATTGGGGGGGGGGGGGGGAGGAATGAGTGTGAGGGAAGGCATAAAATATTGTTGTTGATTCTGGGGAGTGAGAGCAACTCTAAATGCTCAGGGAGTGTGAGCTACTATAAAAATTCAGGGTATTTCCTTCTTTATCAGTCTATTTCTTAATTTGTAACCACCATTACACTATCATTTTCATTATGAATCAGAGTATCATACAGTAGAATATTTACTGCTCAGCTTATTTAGTCCTATTTCATTGTTGATTAATTTTGCACTCATCCCATAGACCCGATGGTCTAACAATTAAACTCCAAAAGCTAGTTCTGCAACTTTCTTCATTATCTTCACTTCCTTATGACTCGTGTCAACTTGGGAAACATACTCGTGCACGGTTTCATTAAAAAATGATTATGTAACAATTTCTCAGAGATATATAAAATCATAATCATATCTTTTAAATGATTATGATTACGATTATAATAATATCTTAGAGATTCTAACAATATTTTAGGAATTCTAACACTCCTCAAGCTGGAGCATACGTATCATATGCACCAAGCTTGTAACAAATGAAACCAATACAAGAACCACAAAGAGATTAAGGTGTTTTAACGCTGCTGGAGAATGCACAGTAGGAACATATATGGTGACTTGGATGTTTTAACGCCGTTGGAGAATGCACAATGGGAATAGATGTGGAGGTTTGGATGGTTTAACATCGCTGGAAAATATACAGCAAGAAAAGTTTAAATTATTCCAAAACAACTCAAAACATCTAAAGAAAACTTGCCAAATCACCCCATGACAAAACCTTGAAAAAAGAGTCGGATGTGGAACTTAATGCGAACAAGAGAGAAATGACCGATAAGATTTGAGCATTTCGTCGTCATCGGTATTGTCAAGACTGCCGAAGAAAATGCGGCGCGTGAGGCTCACACACATAGTGGTGCGTGTTCCTCACGCGCCAGGTTTGAACAATGACTCTAAAAGAGAGAAACCAGAACCCAGAAAAAGATTGTCGCTGATACCATGTAGAAATAGAGGAAACCCTCCTTTTTATTTTGTTAATTCAAACTATACCTTCAGCCTTCTCTATAAAAGACGATTAGATCTACCTATAATTACACAATCAATTTCCATAATTACAATCAATCATTACCATATCTCTAGGATTTGAACACTATATGTGAAAAACTTTACTCGTCATTTCCTTCAATGATTTAGCATACTATTTATCTTTATTTCTTATACTATTTATCTTTATTTCTTACACCCTTTTTAGTAATTTGTATATCTAAGCTTCGTTTTAATTCTTGTTTTCCATATTTTAATGCCTTTAAACATTCCAAAATTTTGTTCTTTCAAACTTCTTTAATTTCTTATCTCATCTAGCCTGTTATACAGCTATTCTCTTAAAGAACTTCAAGAGTGCTGGATCTTTATGAAAGCATTTAAAATTGTTACTTGTCCTTTGAGAGATAAAAAGGACAGCCATGTCTTGGCTTCGTGTGGGGATTGCTTTCCTTCCAGTTCTGGACATCCGCAAGGCATGGGTGTTGCACTCAGTGATCAAAGTGATAATTATATTGACAGAAGCTCATCATCTGAAGCATGCATTCGTCTTTATTGTGAATTTAAAAGAAACGTAAATTATGGCTACAATAAATTCTCAATAAGTCTGAATGATGCTGATCTCCACTGCTACCCGCATGTATGTGGTTTGTTGATTGGATTTTTTGATAGAATATCTTCTTATGGAGCATCTGGTGCAGGGGAGATTTCCTCTTCTTCCAATGTGAATGTTGAAAATCCAAAAACAGTGCCTTGTTTTGGGTTTCAAAGGTTTGGTTTCTCAAATTTCATTGAAACTGGATCCTCTGAGCATGCTAGCATTTCTTTGGATTGCTATCCATTCCTTACAATCTACAATTGTGGTCATCTTGGTTGCCTTGAGAGTTGTGTTCTTTACTCCATTTCTGAATGGAGGAAAGTATTCAATTTAAGTGATAGAAAATTCAGAAGTCCAAAATGCAGTTTAAAGAAGGGATCTGAAGATCTTCATGTCTCATCAAGGAAGTCCCAATCCAATATGGTTGTATTCCATAATTCAGGAAATTTTGATGACGCAAATCAATCTTTTATTGATATCACTCTCTGTGGAATCAGAGTTCATTTTCATGACTCTTCATCTATTATTGGAACTGTTACATTGCCATCCTCTAAATCCTCACTTTTGATTTATGATAATTGTATGGATTTGTTATTTTCTGTGGAAGGATTGGTTCTTACTTCATCACAGTGGAATAAAACTTTCCATGAGTTTCTATGGGGCCCCTCCTTACCAAATCTATCTCCAATTCTAAATTTACGAGTGAGGAAAGGAAATGTTGGATCATTGAGTTGTCAGCTTGAAGTCAGCATAGGCATTCAACATGTTTGTTGTGTTTTGCCAACTGAATATTTGGCTGTTATAATGGGTTACTTTTCATTGCCTGACTGGAGTCCGGATTTAAGTGAGCATACTTATACTGAGCATAATGAGCAAGTTTATATGGAAAATGCAAGTTCCATTGTTTACAAGTTTGAAGTAGTGGACTCCACCTTGATTGTGCCAGTGGAAAAAGATGATGATCAGTTCCTAAAAGCTGAAATTCAACAGCTATACTGTAGTTTTATTGATAAATGTGCATCAAAGAGTGTCATGATGGACATTCCTCCAGAGTACATGGTTCCAGTGAATAAACTTGCAGAAAATAACAACTGTCTCAATTTATTTGGACGGGATTTGCTCCTATCATTTGTACTGCTAAAGGATGATGGACATGGTTGCTTGATGTCTGGTAACAGAAATATCATCTTAATGGCTCCGCTTAGTGCTGATGTTTGGGTGAGAATACCCTGGGAAAGCAAATCCACCAGTGAAGGTTCTTCAGCTTCAACATGTATCATGTCAAGAATTCAAAATTGTGAAATTATTGTGGATGGTAGGAAGTTTTTATCTTTCAGTTTTACTTTTCGTTATGAACTTTTATATACAATTTTATTTTATTTCTTATCAAAATAATAATAATGGCTGTTCATTTTTATTGACAGATCTCTTCGCATATAATGGTTTTGAGGCTCTACTAGACGTCATAAATCAGTTTTCCTTAGTGAAAGATGAATCCAAATTATTTACCTGTGATGTTCTTCATTTTCTTCAGTTAAAGAGGCGTCTAAGAGAAAATGGTGCAGTTTCAGCTGTTGCCTCAGACACGATCTTCACAGAAGTTAGACTTTTTGTTGATTCACTGATGATAAAGCTGCACCATTTGAGTAGAGACTCTGGTTTACTTAAACCAGTGGCAAAATTGAATATGGAATTTATATGCTCAGCTTCATTGATAGATGAGAAACCCCTAAGGTTGGACTTGAATTTTTTTTCTTTAGCATTATCTTCAATGCTCAACTCGGTCATGTTAGCAAGATGCACCTGCAACTCAACCTCATCTGTTCTAGGTATCTGTCTCTCAAAGTCTGATCATGGGGATGAAATTTGCCTTTCTCTTCCTTCTCTGGATATTTGGCTACATTTTTCTGACTGGACCGAAATCATTGACTTTTGTAATTCTCTGTCTCAAAAAATTGAAAAAGTGGCACCTTCAAATGTATCATCGAAGTGTTCTGCTACAACTAAAGTGGATCCCACTGGAAATTGGTCAATAACTGCTTCTCGAGGTGCTTCTCCAAATTCAAGGATGCCTACTAATTATGTGGTGGAGAACGTGAAACAGGATACCGATGTCCTTATTGTGAGGTCAGATGATATAGGCATTTCAATTCATTTTCCTGTCTGGGTCAGTGAAGCAGCAGTCAGAGAAATTTGTGTGGTTGAAAGTCAAGAGGAAAAGCCCCAAAATGATTCATCTGACATTGATGTAGGCAAGCACAGTAAATATATTAAGATTATAGCGCATAGCAAACATTGTGAACTATTTATAGCTGGCAGAAATGTCAAATTAAAGGTTTTCCTGGAAAAGACAAGTGGTACAGTGGGGACATATGAGGAAACAAGTGTCAGTTCTTGGCCTTTCTTTCAGATCTTTCAAGTTAATGTGGAAACTGAAATTTGTGGAGATCAGACGGAGCTTGTGCATGCTAATATCTATGTACAGTGTGATAGATTAGATGCATGGCTTTCTCATCAAATTCTATATTTTTGGCATGATCTGGTGTTTGACATTCCAACAGCTGGGTCTTCACAACTTTCGCTTCCTAGCATGGATTTTAAACTCCAGCTAAGGAAGGTTTCTCTTCTTATATCTGATGGAAGGGTATGTTTGCAATTTTGCCTGCTTAAACTATAAGTTCTTTGACATTGTTGCTTTCATTAATGAATCTTACTTTCCATGATCTTTTTTTTTTTTTTTTTGGAATATCGGGGAAACCCCACGTCATCCATAGTGGGGTCATTGGACCCCGGTACAGATACGTGGGTAAATCGGTGCTGTCCCAGACTCTTATAAGGGTGCTACTAGAGACTTTGAACACAAGGTCCCAAGCTCAAACCGTTAGGCTGCGCCCCTTGGGGACATTTCTTGATATTTCATTTCTTCTCTATCGCCATTTCTTCCAAAACTTTTTCTTTTATGTGTTTTTATGCTTTTCTTATTAAGTATTTATGTATCTATTGACTAATTTGTTTGGCATCCCTAATAGAAAAAAGTTTTGTTTTTCTTGTTAATATATGAACTCCATTAGTATGCACTGGCAAGAATCTACTTGGCATCTGAATGTTCTGTATATACGTTGTAATGATACCTATCATCTTTTAGCTCTTTAATGTAGTAAGAAACAGGCCTGGTTAAATATGTAGACCACATCATATTTGAAAAGTTTATAGTAGAATTTAAATGTACATATTCATTTTTATGGTACATAATTTGTAAATTGTAATCACTAGGCGCTGGGTCGCTGTCCGACTAGCGCCTAGTGCGTTTGAGAACACTGAAAGGAGTATGACACCTTGTTGATTGAATACATATTGGGAAGCATTATCCAATGTCAGTAGATCTAGAGTGCTCCTAAACCTTCGGAGATGTTCATATCTCTTCGATTTTGTTTAAATTACAAGTAGCTGCATATCAGAACATCATGGTTTAACCTTAGCAGACACCATTACATTCTAATATGCGGTTGATCCGTTTCTGGAGTATTTATTATCTGCTATTTTTGTTGATTCTAGGCGAATTTGCTATAATTTATTAGAAAGAGGTAATTATCTGAAGGGAAATAATCCACTCGAAGTTTGACGAAAGTTCACAAATACACGAAGACTTTTAAAGTGTATCAATTTCCACCTGAAATTTCTAAAGTATATCAATTTTCACATATCAATGATGGAAGAATGATAATTTCACTAAAACTTTAGGTGAAAATTGATACACAACTAGTAGCTTTGAGTGGAAATTGATACATTTTAAAATTTTTCGGGTTTGGTTGAACTTTCACCAAACTTTGGGTGGAAGAATGATAATTTTCCTTGTCTGAATTGGACTCTTCCGATTATCAAAGCTTTTAAGAATTCTAATTTGATTCATGGTTTATTTGGACATTTAATTAGTTATACCTCCAGTTTTCATGAAAGTTTTGTTCTTTGTATTCATTTGTTCTTGCTTGTTTGTTTTATTCCTACATTAATTGTAGTGAATTAGAGTAGAATTCTCTATATATTTACTTAAGAAAGTATTTACAAGAGATGACTTTATATAGCCTTGAGAATACAACAATTTAGGAAAGAAAATATTACACAAATACTAGTTATTCTACCAATCAATCTAATAATTATATTCCTAATTCTAACACCCCCCTCAAGCTGGAGCATACATGTTATATGCACCAAGCTTGGTACAAATGAAATCAATGTGAGGACCTCGCAGAGACTTAGTAACGACATCTGCTAATTGACCTTCTGAGTTGACAAAACTAGTAGCAATACATCCTGATAAAATTTTCTCTATGATAAAGTGACAATTCACTTCTATGTGTTTGGTCATTTCGTGAAACATAGGATTTGAGGTGATATGTAATGCTGTCTGGTTGTCTCAAATTAGCTTCATTTGTGCTCTTTCTCCAAACTTTAATTCTTGCAATAATTGTTTCAACCATACCAGCTCACATGTTGCTAAGGCCATATCCCTATACTCTGCCTTTGCACTAGATCTGGCGACGACAACTTGCTTCTTACTCTTCTAAGATATAGATTACCTCCAATCAGAACACAATAACCTGTAGTAGAGCGTCTATCTGACAGATAACCTGCCAAATTTGCGTCAGAATAACCAATAACCTGAGTATGTCTCTTATCTTCATATAGTAGACCTTGGCCTGGTGCTTTTTTACATAACTAAGAATGTGTAAAACAACATCCCAATGACTCTGACAAGGAGTTTGTAGAAACTGGCTAATCATGCTTACAGTAAAAGAAATATTTGGTCGAGTGATTGTAAGATAGTTCAGATTCCTAACAAGTCTTCTGTATTGCCCAGGATCATCCAATGGTTCTTCGATTAGCTTCCTATATACCTCAAGATTCTCCAATGGCTCCCCCTCTTTTGGTAGGAGTTTAACATTTGGATCCATAGGTGATCCATAGGTGTATCCACCGGTCTACAATCTAACATACCAGTCTCCTGAAGAATATCCAATGCATACTCTCTGTGAAATGGCTCCCCAGTGGCGGACTGTGCTACCTCTATGCCAAGAAAGTACTTGAGTCGTCTCAAATTTTTAGTCTGGAAATGATTAAATAAGTGTGTTTTTAGCTCCCGAATACCCTCTTAATCACTTCCAGTGATGACGATATCGTCCACATAAACTATCAGGTAGATGCATTTGCCATTGGAATGTCGGTAGAAAACAGAGTGATCAGCTTCACTACGAATCATGCCAAAACCTGTAATCACGGAACTGAACCTCCCAAACGAAGCACGAGGAGATTGTTTTAAACTATAAAGAGAATGGCGAAGCCGACGTACCAATCCATACTCCCCCTGAGCAACAAAACCAGGTGATTGCTCCATATAGACTTCTTCCTAAAGATCACCATGGAGAAAGGAATTCTTGATGTCGAGCTGATAAAGGGGTCAATGACGCATAGCAGCCATATAGAGGAACAAACGGACAGAGGCAATCTTGGCCACAAGAGAAAATGTGTCACAATAGTCCAAACCAAATATCTGTGTATAGCCTTTGGCAACCATACGAGCCTTAAGGTGATCAATTTGCCCATCAGGACCAACCTTCATTGTATAAACCCACCGACAGCCAACCACAGATTTGTCGGGCGGTAAAAGAACTAAATCCCAAGTGCCACTAGAGTGTAAGGCGGCCATTTCATCAACCATTGCCTGCTTCCACCCTAGGTGTGATAGTGCCTCACTGAGCTTTTTAGGAATAGAAACAGAAGAAAGGTGGAAACAAAAGCATAATATGGTGCAGATAAGCTATGATAACTTAGAAATGTGTAAATATGATGTTGATTACGAGTGGAACGAATATCTTTGCAGGTGGCAATAGGACCATGTTGCGCAGGCAAGTCCATAGTATGGGGAGGAGTTGCAGCAGGTTGTGAGTTGGTCATGACGTTGTTGGGACCGACAGAAGGTGGAGGGCGAGGACGACAGTGGTAGACCTGAAGAGGCCGAGGTGAGAGCACTTCCTCTGGAGAAGGACTGTAGAAGGGAACATGAAGGATCTCGGGAGGGGGTGGGATGGTCGGTGTATCGGGAGAGAAAAATGGAGATGACTCAAAGAAGGTGACGTTAGCAGAAGTGATATAACGGTTATCATTGGAAGAATAACAACGATACCCTTTTTGGAGACGAGAGTAACCTAAGAAGATGCATTTGATAGACTTAGCACCTAGTTTATTGTTACCCGATGTCAGATTATGGACAAAACAGACACTACCGAATATGCGAAGTGGCAGATGATGAGGGGGTTGAGTTGGAAACATAATGAAATGGGAAACTTGATTATGCAAAACAGAGGAAGGCATACGATTGATTAAATAACAAGCAGTTAGAATAGCATCCCTCAGAAACGAAGTGGCATATGATTATGGAGTAATAGGGTGCGGGCTGTGTCAATGAGATGTCAGTTTTTACGTTCAGTTATACCATTTTGTTGGGATGTGTGAGCACATGATGACTCATGAAGAATGCCAAGAGAGGACATGAAGTCTTTGAACGGGGCATAAAAATATTCTCGAGCATTATCATTGTGTAAGATACGTATAGGAACACCAAATTGAGTGTGAATCCTAGCATAAAAGACTTTAAAAAAGACAGAGACCATCTCCTTCGCCTTTAAGTAGTACACTTTTTTACCTTCTCCCATATCCCTGATTTCCCAAAATACCCTTGAAACCTTAGATTTCCCACCACCACTTTCCGCAACTTTTTTACCTAAACTGCCACCACCATCACACTCAGACGAAGGAATGGGAGAAGGTAAAAAAGTGTGATGGTGGTGGCAGTTTAGGTAAAAAAGTTGCGGAAAGTGGTGGTGGGAAATCTAAGGTTTCAAGGGTATTTTGGGAAAATCAGGGATATGGACACGCCAAAGGAGGAAACCGATGACGGAATTGAGACAAAAGGGTGACAAAGAGTCTGAGGATGCCGAAGGTGTTGCCGGACACGCCGGAACAGTGACGACATCGGTGGAAAGGCGGCGGCTGTGTCGCCGGAAAAAAAGAAGTGAAAAGAAGCCCTAAGATAAACCTACTGATACCATGTAGAGAAGTAGAGTCGAATACTCTTTATATTTGCTTAAGAAAGTATTTACAAGAGATGGCTTTATATAGCATTGAGAATACAACAATTTAGGAAAGAAAATATTACCATAGATACTAATTATTCTAGCAATCAATTTAATTATTATATTCTTAATTCTAACATTAATTTTAATTTATTTCCTTTTGTGAAGTGGAGCTGTAGCGGACATCTCCTGGAAATTCTTTTGCGGAACATCTTATTACATACTATTGTGACCGAAAGCAGCATAGATTGCTCAGTTGCCAGTGAACTTCAAGTGAAATACAATAACATACGAAAGGTACATCAATTATGGAGCTATCTGCCTTCTTCTTCTTGGTTTGGAAAGCTAATATTTTTGTCAATTTTATGCTGTAGGTCTCATGGGAGCCTTTTATTGAACCTTGGAAATTTCAGATAACCATGATCAGAAAAAATGAGATGACCGCTCTTCTAAACAGTTCCATTGTTACAGATATTGACCTCACAGCAACTGGACAGCTTAACCTAAACTTTACAGAATCCCTTGTCGAGGTAAATATTAGTATTTTATTCTTTTATGTTCTTCATTGATCATCTTTCAACTGAGATATTCAATGAGAATAGGGCTGGACATCCTTGTAAAACAAAATTTGTGGTATCTTTCCTTGACTGTTGCAAACTGTTGAAACATTTCACTTGAATTAGTTGTGTTAGTTTGATAATTTTGGATATGGATTGTAATGTTCTTGTTAGTTTGTTTTTCTTGATGGATGCTCATCTCTTAGAGTGCTCCTAGGGAAAATAATTACACCATTTAATGATTTAAATTTGGAGGCACCTAAATAATGTTAATGATATAAATAATCATCTTGGCCATAGAATTTTTAGTGCAATCAGATATGATAGTAAGTTATTATAGTCCTTTTTGTGTTTCTTGTAGTGTATTTCCAGGACTATTGAGATGATCAAGGATGCTTGGGGACAGATTGGACCAGATGATCATCCTCAAAAGCAATTATTTTTAAGGCCTCTGATTACTGGAAATGTACTTGGAGGAAGATATGCTCCCTATTTACTTCAAAATTTGACTTCGTTGCCTCTAACTTACAATGTTTATCGAGGGATACTTGGTTCGGATGAATTTGATGTCTCAGACGTGAAGGATGGAAGATTGGTGCAGCCAGGTGACTCTGTTCCAATTTATCTTAATGAAACTCCTGATGAACAACTTTATCGGTATAGGCCTACATATTCTTCTGACAGGCTTAGTGAAAAGCAATTAAATTCAGTGGCTCATCATTTTATGACTGTTCAACTTGATGGTACTGGTGTGCCTTCTGTTCCTATTTCAATGGATCTTGTGGGACTTTCCTTCTTTGAGGTTGATTTCTCCAAGGCTTTAAAAACTGAAGAATTTGAGAGAACAGGGAATACTTCAAAATACAAGATGAACAATGAAGAGACTGCTAATTCCAATCTGAGTAGTGGTTTTGTTGTCCCTGTTGTCTTTGATGTTTCGGTTCAGCGCTATAGCAAGTTAATACGCTTGTACTCAACGGTAGCTGCATAACAATCCTTTTTATTTCTTCTGTTATTTTTTAGTGTTGTTTAGTCATTGGTTCCCCTTTCATTACTTAATTTCAGGTCATACTTTCAAATGCAACTTCGACACCATTAGAGCTACGGTTTGATATTCCATTTGGAATATCTCCAAAGGTATTAGAAAAAATAAGAATTGGTTTTATTCCTTTACCAGCTCTAGATGCTTATTCATGTCTAATTCTGTGTGATTTGTATTTTCTACAAATTTTGCTATTTTAGATCCTAGACCCAATATATCCTGGTCAGGAGTTTCCACTACCTCTGCATCTGGCTGAAGGTGGTCGAATGAGGTGGCGCCCAATGGGAAAATCTTTTCTGTGGAGTGAAGCACATAATGTGTCTAATATTCTTTCACAGGAAAACAAGATTGGATATCCTAGATCTTTTGTTTGTTACCCATCTCACCCAAGCAGTGATCCATTTCGTTGTTGCATATCGGTTCAAAATATTCTTTTAACTTCATCTGGTAGCTCAAAAAAAGTTTCATCTCTTCAAGTCGATAATTCTTTGAAGCAATCAGCCGAAAGTCGTGGTCAACTTTTGCATGATTTCAATTACCCAAAGAAGCGATTCATTCATCAAGTGACCTTAAGTACACCATTTGTGGTCAACAACTACCTTCCTGCTGCAGTGTCATTGACTATTGAAATTGGTGGGATTACTCGCGCTGCATTGCTTTCAGAGGTTTGTGAATAACTCTGCTGAGATAATAGATCTTAGGCTGGATAAACGAAGATCTGTCTCTTCCAATTTGATTGAAATTGATGCAAATCATTTAATGTGATTATGTTTGTTTTTTCTTCCAGGCACAAACTTCATTTCATGATATTGATCCTTCGCATGACCTAGGACTGGAATTCAATATGCATGGGTTCAGAACATCAGTTTTGAAGTTTCCACGTGCAGAAACATTCAGTACTATGGCTAAATTCAGTGGAACCAAGTTCTCTCTGTCTGAAACCCTGACCTTGGATCCTGAATCATCCAGTGGTAATTTATATTTACTTCATATTTCCTTGCTGAATTTTTTGTATACTATGGCAATTATTAACATATTCTTACTGCTTTCTTCTAGATACAATACATGTAATTGTAGAAAAGACTCTGGATGTGTTCTCTGGTGCCCGAGAACTTTTCATTTTTGTTCCGTATCTGTTATATAACTGCACTGGCTTTCCACTCATTGTTTCACACACTACTGGTGAAAAGAGAGGAAGTGGCTGCACCATTCCATGCTGTTATGATATGTTTGAACAAGAACTACTTAAAGGCGAAGGAGATGGTCTCTGTCTTTTGTCCACAGATCATGATACCCATGCTAGAGCTCATGAAACTGATGATCAGAGAAGTTCTTTGTTGAAAACTCACATCGTTTCAACTAGGAAAATTGTAAATCCACACTTGGGGAAATTTCTGAGCAAGCGTTTGATTTCTTCTGGTTCCTCTGAACTCTTTCTGGAGCAATCAGATGGGCGTGGTTTAGAAGGTCAAAAAGTTTTAATTGGTGCGAAGAAGCGTTTGTGTTCATCAAGTCAATCAGATTTAAGGAAAATTGACCTTACCAATAATGGGCATGAAAAGGTTCAGGCATGCATGTATTCTCCACTCCCGGTTTCTGCTGCAAGTGAAATTATGGTTCATGTTAGTAGGTGCCCTACTGGATGTGCCCAAAACATGCCCAATTATTCATGGTCAGCATCATTCCCTCTTGTTCCACCCAGTGGTTCAACAAGTGTTGTTGTTCCTCAATCATTATCAAATGCTGCATTTATAATTTCAGTGACAGCTAGTGCTCTAGCTGGACCGTTTGCTGGGAGGACACGAGCCATTACTTTCCAACCCAGGTGAAAATTTTGCCATCAATTGAATAACTATGACATTATTAAGCAATAAGGTTTCACATGCTGGCACAGTATTGTTTCTTTCTTTTGCTTATACCTTTATATTTTGCAGATATGTTATTAGTAATGCATGCAGCAAGGACTTATGCTATAAACAGAAGGGCACTGATTTTATCTTTCATTTGGGCATTGGACAGCATTCTCATCTTCACTGGACAGATACAACAAGGTATTTGCCCTCCTGTCATTTTTAATATGAAAGTGATCTATTTTTTGAAATAACTGTTTCGTTCAATGCTAGTTAGATTGATTAAGACAGTTTTTTTTTTTTTTTTTTTCATTTACAAACCCAAGTATTTGTCCTTTCTTGGGATAGCTTCATTTAGAATAGAAATGTGTAGCATCCTAGTGTGGAGACTTTTTTTTTTTTTTTTTTTTTTTTTTTTTAACTATAAATTTCAGAAGAAAGCATCACCGCTCTCTCAACATGTTCTCGTTCGCATTCCGAATCTATTACACCTTGTGCTGTGCGAATTTTAAAAGATCTTGTCTAAAAATTGCATTTGCCTTAATTACATTGTGTCCACAAATAAATCAGCCCCACTCAGTGACCTGCATGTCCGTTATTTTTTTGCTTGGGAAAATGGATCAATCATTATTCCTTTAGCAGGGCACTATGGCCATTATACATGCGGATTTTAGTGTGTGTATTCTTACTTTATCCCCATAGATGATGGTATCGAAGCTTCATGCTTGATGATTAAAGATTATTGTTAAAGCTTTCGTCTAGGAAGGTGTAGGTTCAAATAACACTATACTACTGGATTTGAGTTGCAAAATATATAGCTTAGCACACTAGCATTCTGGAGAACTTTTGTCTGACAAGTTTGTTTATATATTATTTATATTACTTGGACTCATTTGTCTTCTACCATGCAGGGAGTTACTGGTTTCAATTCGCTTTAACGAACCTGGATGGCAATGGTCAGGCAGTTTTTTGCCAGATCATCTAGGTGACACTCAATTAAAAATGCGGAATTATGTTTCTGGTCGGTTTAATATGATAAGGGTGGAGGTGCAGAATGCTGATGTTTCCATTAGAGATGAAGAGATTGTTGGAAGCCTCAACGGAAATTCAGGGACAAACTTGATTCTCTTATCAGATGATGATACTGGGTATATGCCTTACAGAATTGATAATTTCTCAAAGGAGGTACATGTTTGCTTTATGCACCTAATATTGTAATTACATTTCTGTCATGGCTAGATAATCTTAATCTTTTAAGCTTCTTCTCTCCGCGCGCACGTACTGATAATAGTCCAATTTAATTGCTTGTTATCTGGTTTAAGTAATGCTTTGATCAGCATGAAAATATTTTAAAGGCAAGCTGCTTATTTAAAAATATGAAATAGATAAGTAATTTAACTAAATTAACAATGCAAGAAGATTAATCCTTCAGTTGTAAAAAGTCATAATGCTAAAAGCTAGTTGAACTCTGCTTTTGTTTTTCTTATGGTATAACTTGCTACAAGTTCTTTACAATCTTTTTTCTACTCTATAGAGGTTACGGGTCTACCAACAAAAGTGTGAAACTTTTGATAGTATTATTCACCCTTACACTTCTTACCCTTACGCGTGGGATGAACCCTGCTACCCCCATCGTCTAACCATCGAGGTATGCTTTCACCTCTCTTTCAGTCTCTCTCTTATACTCATGCTAAAGGTGATGTATAATATAAATTTCTTATCATTAAAATCTCCGTTTAAATACATAAGGTACCTGGTGAGCGTGTTGTGGGGTCGTATGCTCTTGATGATTTGAAAGAGTATGTACCTGTTCACCTGCAGTCAACGGCTGAGGTACACTTATCTACATTTATTTCATATTTTAGTCTTACAGTTTCAGCTACGGTGCAGAATACATATTTGTGCACTTTGTGAATTTCTTTATGCTGCAATGAGAGAAATTGTGCCCATTGATGGGTCATGGGTGTGATAAATCAAAAGCTTTGTTACAAGTGTCTTCAAGTTCTTTAGATATAATTCTGGGGTAAGGTGGCATTAATATTTTTATCTGAAGTCTGAAT